>JASSRZ010000859.1:0-11658 GCA_032164315.1 Malacoctenus gilli
GGGGTCTATTAGGGCTGAAGGAGACGATCGAGATATAATGAAATACGGTGTTTGAGAAAAAGAGCTCGATGAATTTCCGTCATTGTGGACTTGCATAGGAAGACAAAGACATCTAAAATGTGTAAAATAGCACCACTTTAAGGAATCATTTCCATTGTCACAGTAACACCGAGGTAAACATACTGCAGGCATTAACAAGTTACTGCAATATCCAGCAAATAATGAAGATAGCTGATTTACATGCTAACATTGATAGCAAGGTAAATCCTCTTCATGCTAACCACAGCAAATTAACTCGACTATTAAGAAAACAGATTCCCTTGTAAACAACGGCGAGTTAAGTCTGCAGCTACAAAACTAAGTTTAACCTTATACACATACATTGGCCTTTCAAGTTGAATCTTTACTTCCTCCATTGTTCTATCATAACTTGCATTACCAGGAGGGGGCGTCCTTATTTTCATTGGGCTTCTTGTTATCCAACGAGCTTGGTATGCTGGCCTTTGAACAGGATTGTTAAGAGTTGCAGAATTAAAATCCACCTCTTGTTAATGGAAACTACTGAGCCTTCCTGTTCCAGTCTCCCTCATTCTCTTCAGCATCTGAGTCTTTGTGGCTGCAAGCAGCAGCCTCCACAGCCTCCCCTCTGCAACTTCCGTCAACTTGACAAAAACTAAAGCCTTTGCACAACACTCTTATATAACACCGAGACCGATGTTTTTTCGTGTTTGGGGGTCTACCCCAGGGCCCCCCCCCTCAAAGTAGGATGTGCCAGTAATAATTTGTCTTCAGTGGGATGCATCCACAGCCACGGGAGGCATCCCGATCAAACGCCCAAATCGCCTCGACTGGGTCCTTTTTTTCTGGGCTGGAATAACAGCAGCCGCAGCAGCAGCAGCAGCAGCAGAAGCAGCAGCAGCTCTGCAGGCTGGTAGCAGCACAAGGCATTGATATGCCGCGCTAGGGGGCTCCTGGCAGCGACGAGCACACGGAGGTAGAGCCCAGAAGGTTGAAGACGGAAAAACAAACACCATGATTCACAATCATTAAACAAGTTTTATTTTTAATCGCCTCCAAATATATCTTGGAAAATTGGAAGATGGCGTTTTATGTATACTTGTATGCTAATTAAATTCGCTTATGAAACAAAAGTAAATGAGGGCATTATGACCTGGCACTGGTTTATCTTCTGGCTTCAACTAGTGTTTCCTTGAATCATTGAACAAACAGGGATGAAAAAACAGTACCGAGACTTGATCTGTTCCCAGCTTTCAGTCTGAGGCGACTCCCACTCGAGTGTTTGCAGACAGATCATCGTCTGTTTGAATCCCCCAAATTCTTCAAACTTTCTATTTTGATGGTGTTTAACTGCAGTGATCCTCATGAAAATGCTCTTAATTGCTGGTTGGTTTTTGGTTGGGGTTTTTTTTCAGTCAGCTTTATTACACAACCAGAGAAGTGGCACACTCAGTCAGAGGGGGGCATTAATCATGCTTTATCGTTTGTATTTGTTTGACACACAATCCTATAAGGAGGCAAACAGTGGAGCTGGGCTACGTTGCTAAAGATCACAGTGGCACCATGTATTTGGGGGAGGTGTCATCGTGGTATTTTCAATCCTCTTGGCGAGGGCAAGCACGGGATCTCCCCCCACCCCCTCCCATGACTCCCTTGTTTTTAGTCATGCCCATTCTTGAAATTTCTGCCGTTTCTCCAGCAGTCTCTGGCCTCTTGCAAACAATGGCAAAAGTGGGTTTTTATGGCGCACACACACGCCCCCTTTGGAGTCGTCGTCAGAGGCGGCGTCTGAGCAAAAGTGACAGCGCCGGTTTGGGATGAGGGTCAGTAGCGGCGCATGGTGATGTGATGAAAGACAGTGAAGAGGAGGAGGAGGAGGAGGAGGGTGGGAGGGGGCAGGGGGGGGGATGCCAGTGGGTGAGGGCCAGCTGGCAAAGGGACGACCTGGAGGCCCCAGATAAAACGGGAAAGAAGTTTCTCTCCCCGATCTGTCAAAAAAAAAAAAAACCACATCTGCAGTTCAGGCTGATTAGCCGCCCACTTGTCCGGAAAGGGAGTGACGGGTTTTTTTGCCCCCCCCCCTTTTTTTTAGTGACTCTTGCACAGGACCGTGTCAATTAGCAGGTGTCTGAGGACTTATTACCAAAGCGGAGATCACGACCGGACTCGCTCTGGACTCTGCGTGACCTTGTTGCTCATTAATGGTGCGCTGCAATCAAATGTTAATGCCCCTCTGAGGGGGGTTTTTTTTGGGGGGGGGGCGGATAATGCCGCGGCACTAATCAGAGCGCTCATGTTCCGCGGCCAGAAATGCTAATATTTGGCTTTTGTGACACTGGTGATGGGGATAAATCCCTTCAGCGGTCAGTTTATTTTTGGGGATCTGGGCGGGGGGGAGAAAAAAAAGGCAAGAGATCAGGCCAAACAGAAGCGAGTAGACAACTCCAGGCGTGTTCCAGATGTTTCCCCACGACGCCTATTCTTTAATTTTGCGATCTTTTTTTCCCCCATTAAACCAGGTTAGGCCCTCGGTGAGCACATCAAGTTCCCATAGAAGAAGAATAAACCCCCCCCCTCGCAAGGCGTGTGATGGGCGCCGTGGGAGACAAAGAGAGAGAGAGAGACGTATAATCGTATATTATACACGCAGGAGCAAGTACCTCAAAAGAGTGAGTATTATCAAAGTCTCTCAATACGTTCACCTGATGTAACCTGAACAAGTACTTTAAAGTCAGTATGACGAGTCGCATTTTCGATGCGGACGGGGGTGGGCTGGGGGTGGGCGGGGGCTTTGTTGGAGGGGAACTCGGCTGCCATGTGGCGTTCAGTCAAACTGCAGAGGTGTGACGTGTGCATTATTAGCACGAAATCAGACAATGAGACATCAGAGACACGGCCATGGTGACTTTATTCGCAGACTTCAAATCTGCACTTGCCCGGGGGCGCGTGCGTGTGTGCATGCGTGTGTGTGTGAGAGTGAGAGAGAGAGAGAGAGAAACTCTGCGTTTGGGTGACTTGACACCAATGGAAAGTGTTGGAGGGAAGTTTTGACATCATTTGTTTCAATAAAAGTAAAATTAAAATAAATAAATACACACGAGAAATTCTCCGAATTGACTCAAAGGGCCCTTTCACTCAGAAGTGGCAGCAAACTATGGCAGAGCTTCGGTTCCCTCCATGCCCACGGCTGGCAACTATTCAGAAAACTAAGGACGGGTGGTATGATGGACTTCATAACACAGCAGTTCGTTATTTGGCCTCTTGTTCTGGGGCCGTTCTTGTTGGTGGTCTTGGAAAGTGCATTGGGAAGCATGAGGGTCCAGTCTAAATCATGTGGTGAGTGTAAAAGCCCCAATAGGAACCTTTAGTAAAGGCTTCGAGTCCCCTGACTCACTTGAGCAGTTCCAGAATAACCTAAGGAACGCTGAGGGGTTTATGGCTCGTTGGCCGAGTGACCTTTCTCATGCGTTTGGCAATGAGTGACCATTGGAGGCTTAGGAACACACCGACCAATAGACCGACAACGATGTGACGGTAGGCGACTGCAGACCGACTGTGTCCAGCAGCAGGACGTCAGCAGCCGGAGGCGTCGAGTTCAGCTCTGCAGGGCTGCTCTTTCTGCTCCAACAGCGTGACATGAGGCGGTTTAATATCTGGATGGTGCCAATAGTTCTCACTGAGTCGATTTTAGTGAGCCTGTGCAGGGACGGGTGAGGAACTGAAACCTTTAAGACTCACGTTTCGCTTACACTCACTTGGCGAGTGAAGGATTTTTTTAGGGGGGTGGGGATAATGATGCATCAATAATGAATGCAGATTTTTGATCATCCATTGCGATGAGTCACATCAGAGCGCGCGCTCGATCCCCTCTGATCAGAGCAGCGCCGGGAACACGGGAGTGTCAGAAAGACACTCTGAAGGTCCCGAAGGTCGCCGAAGAATTTCGGAGGCATGAGTCAGTTCCCGCCCTGATGCGTCTCCCGCCGCACATGACACCCCCCTCTCATATCAGCATTTGTTCATCCCAGCACCTAATAACTCCGCCCACAGAACGCCTGTTGTGTCGGAGCGAAACAGGAGCCAGGCAGGGAGAGCGCACGACACGGTCCTCGCCGGCTCTGTTGATGTAGCACATTAGCATTTCGCGATACGGCAGAGCCGTTCCTTCTCCCCCCCCGTCCGTCCGCCCTGGATAGATGCGCGTAAAGCCTCAGATGTATATACAACAAATGCACAGCTCCACCTTACATAGAACGAATGCGCAGGCTCTGCCTGATAATGCACAACAACATCCATCATGCGTTGCGTTGCCGCTCCAGCAGCCCCAGCAGGTTAAATATCCCCCCCGCTCGCGGCGAAAATGAACTGCCCGGTAGATATTGGGAGATCGGTGGAAAAACAAATGGGAGCTTTACTGTACGCTGTAAAAACTGGATTGATTCTTCGCTCTTGTGGCGCACTGAAACTTGTTAAAGCTGCAACAATAAGAGGGGTTTTTTTTTTCCCCGCGCCACAGTCCTCCGTGTGATGGATTGCACGAGCAACAAAAATAGAAGAAGAAAAAAAAAACCCTCCTGTCACCGAGCTCTCACTCGGCAGGCGGAGGAAGGACTGACGGGGCTGACGGCGAAACGTCCCAGTCAACAAAAACAAAGCGAACGACACGGAGAAGTGGAGATCATGTTGTCTCAGCACGTCCTCCCATGTTTCTGTTTTTTTTTTTTTTTTTTTAAACCGGGGGCGTCATCGTCATTCCCACGATGAAAAACGATCACAGCCTCCGCCTTTTTTTTTTCTCAGTGGAATTAAACAGTTTTCTGAGACGCCACTGACAACTTTCTTTGCCGCCGCCTCGAAATGAAATGCGCGGTTCGAACCGCAGCGCGTTCGAGAAAACGCTACTGTTGTGCTTTGTGTTGCGCTGCTGAGTCACTGTGGCTTTTCTCGGCGTGACGCTCAAGGCCTCTTTTTAATAGCGGAGAGTTCACAGTTGAATGTTAAGGTGTTCTCAAGTCTTCGTTTTCCATCTCCAAATACTTCAGTTTCTTTCTATCCAAGCCGTCTCGCGGCAAAACCCCGTCATCAAACAATGTGTGCCGCATTATTTCGATCACTCAAAGGAACGCCGTGGCCACAAAGTTGAATAGACCGATCAGAATGCAATGCTTTCTCCAAATTGTTACCTCGGGATGGCTGCGACCTTGCGAATTCATCCTGAACAGACGAGCTGAACAATACGGAAAGTGGTAGCTGGAGATGAAACGTGAGGGCGTCAGCTGTTATGCAAAACAAACGATGGGTGCACCTGCCGAAACGAAAGGAAAATAAAAATATCTGCTGTCAGAGCCTGGTTAGTTTCGCCCCCTCGTGTTAAGTTAACATGTAACAATGTGTTACTGCTGTTATCAAATGTTACAAAGTGTTTTGCAACTCGCAATTGAGGAAACTGTGTAACTAGCTGCCTCACATACCTTGTACACACTTCTCTTCTCTGAGCCACAGCACAAATCTGCACCATGGAAGAGCACTGACAAAGTCCTCCAAAAAAGCTAAATGAGCTAAAAGAAAAGATTTCAGATCTGTCATTTTCAGCCCATTCACTCTCATAATACTTCCAAAATAACGATGTGCTGCAGGTTCACTCCACTTCAAATCCATGGCAACACTAAGGTGTGCACATCATTTGCTGTAAAACCTATTAAAGGTGGGTTAAGCTTTGCATCAATTGTTTAATTGGCATCAGGATTTGGCCAGTGAGCTAGTACTTGTTTTTTTTTTTTACTCCCTCCTTGACAACGAATTCTGTGCTTCAATATTTGGAGACCATCATTGGGATTTAGTTGTTTTTTAGAACAAGAGATTAGCCTTATACTGTGCATGGCTAAAAAAAATCACTGGCGACACCGGGGTTCAGAATGCTCGTGGCACCATTTTTCACGTGGACTTCATTAAAAACCAGCTTTTTCTAAGTCATCAAAATCGAGAATAACGTCGCCCAGCTGTGTAAATGCACAAAGAACAGCTCACAGTTTGAAGTTAAAAATCGATCAATCCTGACTCCGGCCACAGCTGGGGAGCAACACGGACGTGAGGTGGTTGGCAGTAGCTCGCTTGTAGTGAGGAGCTCAGACACGAGAACCTGCTGCTCCTTCTGTCTCAATACGCCATCTTGTGGTACAACCTGGTACTGAACACTGACAGTTGCCTCAGCTCGCTGGTAAACACCCAGCGACTCTTTCATTCCATCGATTACGCAAAATTCACGCAATCAACCTCGAAACGAATGACTCATTTGAATCGCTGCCTCTCCTCACATGAACCCCCCCCTCCCCCGAGACACGAATCAGTCACCACTTGCGCGCTGGCTGTGTCACCCTCGGCCGCTGCCATCCAGGCCGCGATCTAAGTGAGATCTGGCAGCTGCCGGAGCCGCGCTCGGCCCCACCGCGCTGAATCATGATGTATGGTGTTTACATAGCCATAAAATCCCCTCCAGAGGCGAAAATGCTCGCTGCTTCCTCTAATTAAGAGCGAGCAGACGTAAACATAGACGCAGCGTACGCACACACACACACACACACACACACACACACACACACACACACACACACGAAGAAGGAAAGCAGACGCAGCATTATACGTGCATGACTTTGCACGAGGAGGCGCTGTGCTTCGCGCCCAAAGACACGTCCACGTGACATGTTATATTGCTCAGACTGCTGCGGGCGAAGGCAAAGGTAGATATCAGGCTTAGTGAGCATCAGGTTTTCCATCTGTAAGCATCAACAGGAACATATTCAGATTAGACGGACGTCTCCCCCGGTACTCCTTACGCTCAAATATGAAGCTACTGATCAATATAAATCCCGTAATATAACCCGACTCCCGATAACACTGCCGGGCTGCCTCTCCACTTCATTACCCGGCGAATGCCGGCGTCTGGGGACAGCGAGAGCGGGGGTCAGGGTAATATTTCTAAGCGAGGAGGGGGAAGGTGTGGAGAGAGCTTTGATTTTATTGTCAAAGCCCGCTGTGAAACGCGCGCAGACACCTGGTGCAGACAGGAGTCCTTTCTCACTTTCCCTCTCACACACACACACAATCACACACGCTCCCTCAAAGGAGGATGTCCAGCTGAAGTGCAGCCCACTCTAGATTAACTTGTCACTGAAGTGCGGGCCCAAAGTCCTCCGGGCTTGCCGTGTCCCTGGGCAGACCGGCCCGCTGGCCGCTCCCTGTCATTTAGCGAGCTGTTATCTGCCGCTCTGAATGGAGGCGAGTCAAATGTGGGCGCACATGGCCGCCGATCACCAAAAACCCTGCCACAAGAAAAGTAAAAGCTGGGATTGGCCTCCAACGCAGCAGAAGTAGAAGTTGTGATTTATTTCTTGTTGGTGGTTCTCCCGACACACTGGCGCGGCGCTCCGCGGCTTATCCCGCGCAATGCTTCCCTCCAGCTCAATGAAATAAGACCTGTGGACGACCGAACAGGCACCGCCGCTGCCTCGACAGCATGAAGACTCATGGACGGAGTGGGTTTGTGTCGAGTCGGGGAGACTCTGATTTATCCGCACGTCTCCGTCTGCGAACAGAACAGGAGCGTGGCGGATGCTGGAGTTAATTAGTCAGGGGGTAGGCTTGAATGCATTCAGACCGCCGATGAGTACGTCACAGCTGCAGCTGCGTTGTGAAACATCGGAAGGAATTCGTTCTCGGGGCGTTCGACTGAGCGAAATGAAACCGTAAAACTGCGATCCGCACATCATGTCGACTTGCAGCTGTTTTTATAGTTAGCGACGGTGATGACAGCTGCTGTGGCTTTTTCTTTCCTCTGTTTCTTTTGAATCTTGATAATATTGATATGGAGGGATTGGTAAATAGTTCAGTTGTTGACTCTGGTAAACAATCATAGTGTTTGTACATACAGAGTGAAATGTTCTGTTCTGTTGGTTTGGCATTCAAAAGTCTCACTTTGGAATCTCTTGAACTGTTCGGACCTGCAACATAAAGAGAGCAGATGCTCTCATTAGCCTCTGCAGATGCCTTTCGATGACCAGCATGTCTGTTACTACTCTGCTAAACTCCTGTTGACTGCAGAAACATCCCATTATTGACAAATGTCGTCAATCTTCTTGATAGCAACTATTAAAAAAGAGCATGTGACTCCACATTAACACCATGTTTGGACAGAACTCGGAGTACATCAGCAACCTTCAACCGTTAACTTACCTGTAAACCTTGGACTACTGCTTCCTGCATCACAGTAGTCCAGATTATAGATCATCTTCCTCAAACTAAGTTATCCAGTTGATCTGCAAATCGAAGACAGCTTCGTCTGTTTCAAAGTTAGGGCACAAATACAAACCAAAGTCGTCGGCAGTCTTTTTTTAAAATAAGAACTTGTTACTTTCATTTGGGCAGCTGATGTTCGACTCCGAAAATAAGAGAATTATCCTCCGTAATCATTTGCAAACTTTAGGTCCCTTGCTCGACACCTCTCCACGCACCTTCCAGCGGTGTGCCAAGCCTTGCCTCGAATTATCTGAGCATAACCCCAGTCAGGCACTAAAGCGTCCCCCTCCAGATTGCAATCATCATGTCAAGGCCCCTCTCAGAGTGACACGGCTGGAATTGAGGCGCGTCTCCTCTATGCTCGGAGGGACGGGAGGGCCTGATGGCGGGTAAAACACACCGGTGACCACTGAGTCGGATAAAGTGTGGACACCAACCTTGGCTGTAAGTGACAGGTGTCTGAAAAGCACATGCATGACTGATGCTCAGTAATCACGTTTCAATCGGGCGTGTGGCGGGGGGGGGGGGGGGGGGGGGGGGGGGGGGGGGGGGGGGGGGGGGGGGGGGGGGGGGGGGGCCCCCCCCCCCCCCCCCCCCCCCCGGATAAAGGTCAGCCTGGATCCACCATCTCGTAAGCCGCGGCGCCGTCGCATCGCGGGCGAGGAATAGAATATTTAAATAAAATAAAGTGAGGAGAAAAAAGCCGGAGCCACTTTGGGTTGACAGCCGCACTCTGTCATTCCCATTTTCGTCTCTTTGCGCGACTCCGGGTTTGAGCGCTCAGGTTAGAGTGTTATCTATTACAAGAGGAGCTAATGTACATATCTCATTTGAATCAGCTGCAAAGAGGAGAGTCGCATTTAAAACAGATTCACTGACAAGGAGGGACTGGCAGGCGGCGGGAGATTGAGATCGGAGGCGCAGGAAAAACAGGCTCTGCATCCCCGCGGCTCGTTTGTTCGGAGGCACCGGGTCAGCGCTGACTCCTGCGGGGCCTCGTTTTCGCCGAACTCGTGGGATTCAGCGGCTTCGCAGCACAAGCCTGTTCATCCCCCTTCAGAGAGGAAGCACGCTCGAGGATGACAACTCGTGAACTCTCACCACAGGTTTGCGTGCGCGACGCACGCAACCGGGTTTAAGTGACACACTTGGCTGCGGAGTGTTGCGAAAGGTAACAAGAAGGAAGTGATATCAAATTTGGACAGTGGAGATGATGTCTTGTTTATGTCCTGTGGCTGAGTTCTTTTTACATAAAATCCAACTGGCCATCCAAGTTTCCATTGATTCGAAATAGACTGAAACATTCATCCTTCTGTCCGTTTATCATTCGTTCTTTCAGCTGTTGTCTGTTCATCAAAACATGAATCGATCCATCTGATTCATTTTCCACTTAGATCGACAGTATTGTTCTATCTTACATCTCATCTGTTTATTCCCATTGTCTTTCATCTATTCTGTCGTCAATCCATCCTTTCCATCATCTCGTCTGCCTGCCCACCACCCATCCATCCTTTCATTTATCCATGTGTTTATTAGTCCACCCATTTTTGTATCCGTCCGTCGTTCGTTCTTTCATTAGTCCATCTAATTGAATTGCAGACTGAGCAAATTGCAACAGAGCAGCCAACTTCATTAAGCTTCATGAAAGGAGTGAATGCAGATTCTTCCATTGACTCCTCTTATAAAATGGTGCTACAAAGACTAATGCCGTTTCGGCCGGCTGTTGCATCGGCACTGTGCTGTGTGATGTCACTCTCCTCGGTTGGCTTTTCAAGTCAAAGGTCACTCTTAGGGACCAGTCCAGCCATGAAGATGAAGGTAAATCATCAGTAGGGTAACTTGAGTTCAGAGATGAAATCCAGAAAGACTCTTATTGCCTGAGAATCACGTGGTTAATACAGGCTGCAATGGTTTACTGAAGTCTTTAGAAATATACATCAACCCTGCAAGCTAAGTAAAAGAAAAGAGATGCTTACTAGGAGACAAAAACAGCCGACTATGCAGTTATTAGGAGAAAGAGTTGTCTTATTTAACTTCTGCAGGACACCAGAATGACGACACATTGCATTAAAAAAGAGAAAAAGACCCCAAATGTCCTCATCATTGTTTATATTATTAGCTTTTATTTATGTGAATCATTTGCACAAGCACCGGACACAGACACGAGAGGGAAGCATCTTGGGTCGTTTTGGGATAAGTGTGGTTTGTCTTGACATTTCGCAGATGCAATTAGCTGCTTATAGTCCAGATACATTCCCCCTCTGAGTGTTTACCAACCAATGACAGAAGCAGCCGGAGCCTATTTATCTCCGGTGACTCATTCCTCTCGGCCAGTCTGGGTTTTTTTCTTTCCTCCTTCTACTTTTTCCTCTAATTGTGAGTTGTGTTTTTCTTGGTGAGCCCAATGCAGCGAGAGCCCTGATTGGGATGATACTGGCCCCGCTCTGCTGGGCCGTACTCACACAATGACAGGATGTGACGTCACGTGGTGGCAGCCAGACGCCGACGCTTGGGAAGGATTCCGTTCAAAACCGAGATAGAGGTTCAGGAAAAGATTGAGCTGGTGTGCTTATTTTGTTGACCCTTCTTAGATGGCGGCGGCGGTGGCGAAAGGAGATCCGATGAGCTCGCGCATCGTCTCCGACTTTGTCATCTCACTGGAGGTTCTGAGAATAGCTTGACCCCTTGGTGACGGAGCAGCCGGCGCATTAGACACGTCAGACCTCTTTTGAAGATAAATCCTGTTGGACTGTCTCCTTAGAGACGGGGGGACAGCCGGCATGGAAGTTATTTCCACAGAGCAGAACCCTGAAATGCTTTCCCTGAGCGCCGCGACACAAATCCGCCCCTTCTCACGGGGCCACGTACAACCTGTTGGCTCCCGACGACCTGTCGTGGCTCGAGCATCGTCTGTGGCCGGGCCTGAGGACCGACCCCCCCCACCCCCTCTCCCCGCCTTCGTGAGCGACGCCGGTCAGGGGAGTCGGCGTCAACATTTTGCTTGGCCCCGTTCCAGCGTCATGAACTGGAGGGAGTGCAGAGGGAAGGAATGGAATGGGGAGGCTGGGAAGCAAAAAAAAAAAAAAAGAGAAGCAGAATAAGAGCTAATATTTTTAACTCCTGCAGTGCGTCACGAGGATGGAGGGGCCCATCTGCAGGGAGGAAAGGCGTCCAGACGGAGACAGTGTCCTCCGCCAGGATCCTGTTGTGATGTCATTATGGTCGGGATGCCACGATGTCCACAAGAGGCAGTAAATACTTTTATTCTTTTTCTGCTTTGTGTGTGTGTGTGTGTGTGTGTGTGTGTGTGTGTGTGTGTGTGTGTGTGTGTGTGTGTGTGTGTGTGTG
>JASSRZ010000860.1:2738-11655 GCA_032164315.1 Malacoctenus gilli
GATAATCCGCCTCGACGCGGCAGCCGAACAATCGACGGCTCAAAAAACACGACAAAGAAACGTCGACTCACTTTGACGCCCTCGTTAAACGTGTTTTCTCCCACGTAGTCGGCCAGCATCCTCAGCACCACCGCCCCCTGTGGAGGACACAGGAAGTGCAGCGTCTATTTACACCAGTTTGAAAGGCAACTTTACCGAAAGTCTCTGGAGGAATCGTTTCGACGTTGCCGGCAAAATCCGGATCGGTTCCAGATTCTGCCGCCGTCGAGACAAGAGACGGTCTGTTTTTAGCACAAATCTACCTTGCATTGGAGCAAGGTTTTCACAATAAAAGACTTGGTTATCAGCAGCCCAGCCTCAAATATTTTCACGTGAGTGCTTGCTCTATTTGAGGCTTTTATTTTGAAAGAAAGAAAAATTTTCACAACTACTACGGTAGTTAAAATAATTTGGTTTTCAACATTAAAAACACAAAAAAAATCTTAAAATTTTTTAACAAAGATTTTATGTTTGTCTCGTTGAAAAAGAAAGTTTAAAAAAATGAATAAAATCATTACAAAATCCTGTAAAATTCGTTTAAGCCGGTCAGAAAATCATCGATCGGCGTGTTGGACACCGAAGGCGTTCAAATGTTTGGACGCCGCGTTGCCGCCGACCTTGCTGTAGGAGATGGAGTCGTACATGTCCCCCATCTCGCCGTACGTCTGGACGTCGGCCGGCGGAGGACTCAGGGGACGAGAGGAGGCCAGCGCGTCCACGGCGAAGGCGTCTTGGAGGTCCTCCAGCATGAAGACTTCTTTCTGGAAGGAACCCCAAAGACACGAGACTGAGACGGGGGGGGGGACGAGAGGACGGGGGAGGGACGGGGGGGGATGGGACGTCTGTTTGGACTCTGATTTTTTTTCTAGTTGAATGAATCTCTCTGATTCGCTCAAAAAGTGGCTGATGACTCATCCTGCACTAGAGGGCGTGTCCTAATTCTCCAGCCAATAGAAACACAGCTTCAAATTTTACTGTCGTGAAACAGCTACAACTTTTTTTTTTACTTCATTCAGTTTAATTCAGGTCGATTTTTGTCCGTTTTCACGCAAGAAAAACATGTTTTTTTGTGTCTTTCATCCGCGAAGAGAAACACGCAAATGAAGCGCGACGTTTCCGAGCAGCGCGTGAGGTCCCTGAACGCACCATTCTGAAGGTGGGATCGGCGTGCGGCACCGCGAAGCGGGACAGGTAGGTGGCGAAGCCCTCCTTGAGCCACAGGTCGTTCCACCACTTCATGGTCACCAGGTTGCCGAACCACTGCGGACACAAAACCCGGAGGGGGGGGTCACGTGACGGCCGTTACTGTGGGGAGGGAGGGGGGCGAGGAGGGGTCGCCGTGGCTGACCTGGTGCGCCAGCTCGTGGGCGATGGTGACGGCGATCTCCTCCTTCTGCTGCAGCGAGGACACGCCCTCCTCGAAGAGCAGGGCGCTCTCCTGGTACGTGATCAGCCCCCAGTTCTCCATGGCGGCCGCGTTCAGATCCGGCAACGCGATCTGGTCTGAGGGCGGGCAAACAACGCGGCGTTAACGAGGAACGGGACGCCGCGGTGGGCGAGGCTCTGACCGCCCCCCCCCGTTGGACAGCAGTTTAGTGAAATAGTAGCTTTGGATATCTGAGTTTTCAATGAAATCGTAGTAGCGGAGAACACTTCTGGTACCAGGAAGTATTTACTGCACAAACAAGAGTTCAGTGAAACAGTAACATCAGATCATGCTAACGCTAAAGCTAAACGTAAGTGGGCGGAGCCGGGTCAGGGCGGGGGGCGGGGCCACGTCGTGGGGTCTCACCCAGCTTCTTCAGGCCGTAGTCGATGCCCAACTGCGTCTCGTAGAAGCGGAGGATCTTCCCCGTGATGCTGAGGGCGTACTTGGCGTGGCCTTTGTCGATGGCCTCGGGCCGAGCGTGCACCTGCGCGGGCACACACACACACACACACACACACACACACACACACACGTCAGCCACGAGACGCCGGCGCCCACGCTCGGCAGATACGTCGCCGCCCGCCGGCGCGCCTACGCTGATTGTCAGGCCGTCGGGTTCCTTCGACGTCTCCTCGGAGAACTGCGAGACGGCGAAGGCGAACAGGTAGGTGGACATGAGGGGCGTGGGCTGAAACTTGGTGTACTTCCAGTCGTCGTCGATGACGCTGGAGTCTGAGGGCGGAGGAGAGCGGTCAGCCGGAACGGCGGCCGACGGCGGCGGCGGTGGCGGCGTTCACTCCATCCATCGCCGGCGTTTCTCACCCATTTCCTGGCCGTTCGCCAGCGCAAACGTGTTGCGGCGGTGGATGACGGTCAGCCGGAAGACCGCCTTCATGTCCGGCTCGTCCAGGCACGGGAACACCGAGCGGGCGTGCGTCCCCTCCATGTGGGTGGCGGCCACGAATCTACGGACAGCCCGACACCGCGACTCACTTCTGTCCTTTCGGCTGCTTCGACTGGAAACCAGCTTTTATTTTGAAACAATTTTTGGTCGTGGCAAAACTTTCAGTGTTGAATTTTGCTACATTGTTGGATTGGACAATTTTCTTAGTGCTTTGAAACATTAATGCCTTTAAATAGAAAACCCAACTTGTTTTTGAAGGAATTTTCTGAAAATTTTAATTAGATTTTTTTAAAACTTTTTTGTTATTTTTTTGTGCATTGAAACATTGAATTCATTTTTTAAACCTGTTTTTGAGTTGGTTATTTTGTATTGATTTTTTTTTTATTTACTTTTTTTTGGTTTGGCTTGTTTTGTTTTTTTTTTACTTTCTTTTTTTTTTTTATTTTTTAGTTCCTTGAAACATTGAATTCATTTTTTAAACTTGTTTTTAAGGTTTTTCTTTTTAAATTGAATTTTCTTTCCTTTTTTTTTTTACTTTGTTTGGGTTTTTTTTTGTTTTGTTTTGTTTTAATGTTTTTTGGTTTGTTTTTTCTTTTTTTTTCTTTTTTAGTTCCTTGAAATGTTGAATTCTTTTTTTTAAAAATTGTTTTAAAGGTATTTTTAAAAATTTAAGTTTGATTTTTGAAAAACCTTTTACAATTAAATTTTTTGTGCATTGAAACATTGAATTGATTTTTTTAAAAACTTGTTTCTGATGTGTTAATTTTTTATTTTATTTATTTTTTACAATTTACAATTTTTTCGTGCATTAAATTAAATTCCTTTTCCTTTAAATTGTTTTTAAAGGATTATTTTAGTAAAAAAAATTAATATAAAATTTAATAGTAAAAATGAATACAAATTTAAAAAATAAAATAAAAAAATAAAAATGGAATTAAAAATAAAAAAATTAAATTTTTTCTCCTTCAACTTTTTTTTTATAAAATAATTTTAATAATAATAAAAATTCTTGTTGCACCTCAACATTTAATCACATGAAGTGAGAGACTTTTAATTGTTGTTTTACTCCAAAAATCAAAGTTTTTCATTTTCATTCCGAGTCCTAAAATCAATCTCGACACATTTGATGGAAACCAAAGCGTCGCTTTCGTTTCTGGAAGAGCGCCGCCGCTGCCACGTTTTCCTCGATTACAGAATAAAAGCTTGGCGAGATTGCGGCGGCGTGCGGCGTTACCTGTGCGTGCTGGTGTCGCCGTCGCCCTCGGGCGTCCCCTCCTCGTACTGGGACATGTAGAGTCCCTCCATGAACTCGGACATCTGCCCCTCGAAGGCCAGGAACAGGCTGTAGTCGCCCCCCGCCTTCAGGCGCTCCGCCACCTGCACCTCCAGCCGGTGGACCAGGTGCTCCTGCGGCGTGACGGCCAGCACGCGCAGCGTCCCGCCGCCGTTCTCGTCGGCGACGGCGGCCGACGACACGTTGAGGTTGCGGCTGTGCAGGTAGATGAAGCTGGTGTCGGCCAGCGCGCGCAGGTGCACGGTGACGTTGCCGGTGAAGCGGCTGGTCTGGTTGGGGCTGGTGACGTTGACCTCCTCGGGGATGGCCGTGTAGAAGTGCGGCTGGACGAAGACGTCGTAGCTGGCGGGCAGCAGCGTGCGGGGCAGCCGCATGTCCGGCGGCGGCCCCTCGGTGGTGGTGGTGAGGACGGGCGGCGCCGTCATGTTCAGGTCGCGGGTCTGGGCCTCGTACAGCAGGGACATGGTGACGATGCCGGCGATGCACGTCACCGACAGCACCGCCACCGCCGCCGCCAGGCCCTTGGACACGCGCAGCTTCTCCGGCATGCTGGTCGGTGGAGCCGCGGGCGCAGACCTGCAGCGACGCGTCCTCCCAACGCTTCTGACTGCCGAGGCGCTCCGGCAGCCGTCAGCACCCGGGACCGGCCCCGCCCATAAACGGGGCGGGGCCAGGAACCGGGGAGGGGAGGGGCCAGCAGATTAGCCATTAACTCGGACGCCGGCGAAGGAGCCAAGGGAAGGAGCGCTGCTGCTGCTGCCGTCGCCGCCGCTGATCGGAACGCCGCCGCCCACCGCCGTGTCCAACATCTGGAGACGCTTACGCAGGCCGGCCGCTAATGCGGGTGAGGTGAACCTCAGGGAACAGTAAATCCTCACGCCACACATTATCACGCACACACACACACACACACACAAAGACACAACAAGATAATGAGATGCCGCGCCCCTGGGCGACCTCTCGCCAGCAGTGGTCCACAGGCAGGTACACGTCCCACTGCAAGAGGGGGAGGAAGAGGAGGAGGGAGGAGAGGGGTGAGATGAGGGCTCGCCGGGAGGAGGGGGGGGGGGGGCGATGAAGAAGGGCGGACGTCCAAGTGGGACGGACGGAGGGGAAGCACAAGAGGAGGGAACGCCGAGGGGGGACCTCAGGGGACGAGGAGGAGGACAGGAAGGAGGACGGCGAGCGGCTGTCTGAGCGGGCGGGTCATCGGGACGATTCTGGCGAGGAACGGCGCGAAACCAAAGCGGGACGGAGGCCGAACGTCGGTTTAAATCACAGGTTTAATCAGAAGCAGGTAGAGACGACGGGGAGGGGGAACAGAAGTCAGCTGAACCAGCAGAGAACCTGTCAGCCTCTCAGTCTGTGCGCCGGCGCCCCCTGCTGGCCAGGACGCAGCACTGCAGCCAAAAACGTCGATTTAAAAACACCGCTACCAGTAAAATATTCGGATTTTAAATCAAATCAAAAGTACATTCAAAATTTTAGTTTTTTCAACATCAAAATTTGGCTTTTTTTGACAAATAATCTGAATTTCTCGGATATTTAATTCGCAAATTATTCAATTTTTTTTTTAAATATTTGAGAAAAAACATTTTAGGCACAGTTTTTTTGGTCCATTTTTGACATTTCCTTGGAAATTTTGTGGAAATCTTGTGAGTCTCTTTTTTTTACAACCAGCATTTCTTTGCTTCATAATGAATATTTCGCCTTTTGGCGTCCGTCTTCGCGAGCGCCCGTCGCTCCTGAAAAGTTCTCGACGGATATGGACGAAATTCGCCGGGCGGCAGAGAACGGATCGGACCGGATCCGCAGCTCGTCCGAAAGACAGACGGCCTGTAGTAACAGTCTGCGGCCTCTTGGCGGCGTTGGTGGTCCTCAGCGTTCAGTTGTCGCGCACGATCGCTGAGCTCGGCGCCATTAGCTCCTCCCACAGCTCGTTCGCGGGAGTTTTGGTCCAAGGGGTTGAAAGAAAAGTCCCTCACAGTCGCGGCGAGCGGCGGCCGTCACCACAGCCAGTCGTCCAGGTGCTGCGTGCAGTAGCAGGAGTGCGAGAGGATGGCGGTGAGCTCCGGGTAGACGTCGTCCCTCCACGCGGGGAGGAGCTTCTCGTTGTTGAGCACCTGCAGGTTGGGCGCGCCCTCCCGCAGCACGGCGTACAGGCAGGGCCACTGGCTCTGGATGCGCTGGCGCGTGCGGCGGTCCAGCATGACGCCGCGCCGGCAGCGCTCGGTGCGCAGCTCGCGCAGCGCCGGCAGCCGCAGGCGGGACAGCACCAGGCCGCGGCTGTTGGACACGTCCAGGAACTCCAGCGAGTCCGACTCCAGCGCGTAGACGGTGTCCAGGTCGCTGAGCGGCACCAGCAGGTGCAGCGTCAGCGAGCGCAGGTTGGGCAGCGAGCGCGTCAGCGTCAGCACGGTGGACGGCGGCACGCACATGAACACCCAGAAGTAGTGCAGCTCCAGGAAGCGCAGCTGCTGGAAGCTGGTGAGCAGCGACACCGACTCCTCCGACCAGTCGAAGGGCAGCCGCATCTTGGAGATCCGCGGGCAGCGGCGCGTCAGCTTGGCCAGCAGCTGCCGGAAAGGCTCCACCTGGGGGGGGGGGAGCAAGGAGGAGGAAGGGAGGGACAGAGAGCGAGAAGGAGGGAGGGAGAAAGAGAGAGCGAGTGAGAGAAAGACAGGGAAGGAGAGAGAGAGAGCAAGAAGGAGAGAGGGAGTGAGAGCGAGAGAGTGAGGGAGAGAGAAAGAGAGATGGAGGGAGAGTGAGAAGGAGGGAGAGACAGAGAGAGAGAGAAAGACAGGGAGGGAGAGAGAGAGAGAGAGAAGGAGAGAGGGAGACAGAGTGAGAGAGAGAGAAAGACAGGGAGGGAGAGAGAGAGCAAGAAGGAGAGAGGGAGAGAGGAAGTGAGAGCAAGAGAGAGAGTAAGGGAGAGAGAAAGAGATGGAGGGAGAGAGCAAGAAGGAGGGAGGGAGAGAGAGAGAGAGAAAGAGAGGGAGAGAGAGTGAGAAGGAGGGAGGGAGAGAGAGAAAGAGAGCGAGAGAGAGAGGGAGAGAGAGAGAGGGAGAGAGAGGACGGGAGGGAGTGAGGGACAGCGAAAGAGAGAGAGCGAGAAGGAGGGAGGGGGAGAGAGGGAGAGAGAGAGAGAGAGAGAGAGAGAGGGGGAGAGAGAGAGGGAGAGAGAGGAAGGGAGGGAGAGAGAGAGGAAGGGAGGGAGAGAGAGAAAGAGAGAGACGGAGAGGGAAAGAGAGACGGAGAGAGAGAGAGGGAGAGAGAGGAAGGGAGGGAGAGAGAGAGAGAGAGAGAGAGAGAGAGCAAGAGAGAGCGCGAGAGACAGGACAGACAGACAGAGACAGACTCACGCTCACCTGGTACACCTTGCGGAAGGACTCGCCGTGGTTGACCCTGTCGACGTGCTTGAGGTCCAGCGGCTCCAGCAGCGTGAAGGTCCAGTTGAAGTCCAGCTGCGCCAGGTCCCGGCAGTGCACGTTGTCCAGCAGGCGGTCCAGCAGCACGCTCCAGCGGTTGTTCTGGTCCGACAGGTCCAGGCAGGCCCTGAGGGTCAGCAGGCTGGCCCGCCGCGAGATCAGGTGCTCCGTGTACTGGTACACCCAGGCCTTCCAGCGCGCGTACTTGCGGCTGGACACCAGCTGGCTCTCGGGGCCCAGGTAGAAGTCGCAGTTGCGCCGGTAGTAGTCGGCCACGCGCCACAGCTTCCAGGAGCGCACCAGGCGGCTCCAGGCCACGCAGACCAGCGCGCAGCGGCACTTGTCCACCTCGTTGAGGAAGGACAGCACGTGCAGCTGGCACTCGGCCGGCAGCAGGTGGAAGGGGAAGAACTCCTCCGGCGCCGCGCGGCCGCTCTTCACGGGGAACAGCAGGCGTTTCCGCGACGGCATGGCGGCGGGCGGCGGGGACGACGACGGCGGCGGCGGCGCTGGAGGTCACGCTCTACCACGGGGCGCTCTCCTCTGCCATAAAGACCCCGGAGCTGCCGAAAGCCTCGGGGAAGAGAGAGACAGGAAGTGACGTTCAGGATTCACATCCAATCAAGTGAAATGACGCCAGGTGTTTACAGCGAAGCCAAACACCACAAAGCTTCAAAATAAAAGGTTCACGGTCAGCTTCAGGTGGTAAAAAGTCGATTTCTTTGGACGGCAGGCAGAGCCTCGGGCCTCCCGAGAGACTCCATGACAGCCCAGACTTTCACAGCATTAGCAGCTACAACCAGACGTTCTGTGGCTCTCACGTGGGGGGGAGGGGGGGGGGCCTGGACTCTTAAATGTCCCCCCGTGTCTCTCACGAAGACACTCTGTCCACCGTCCAACCTGCAGCCCCGCACGGTCACTTCCGGTTAGGAAAAAAAAAAACCCTTTCTTTACCTTCAGTCGGCGTCAAACTCTTCTTGAAGCTAAGCTGCTCCAAAGCTACCGGACAGCAGACGGGACGGTGTCCAATTAAGGCCAATTTACGAGCCTAAACGGCGACTCTAACTCGAGTGACGTCGTGTCGGGATTAACTGGCGTTAAATTAAACGACGACCGTTAAAACCGGGAGTTAAAAGTGAAGCAACGAGGCGGAGGGTCGAGTCCAGCTCGCTACTAGCCGCTAGCTGCAGAACAGCTGAGCTCTGTTGTTGTTAGCATTCCGGCTCGATGTTGATGACGTCAGGAAAAGTGCGCCAGACTCAGCGGTTTTTTTTTTTCTCAGCCCGGCGTCGCACGTCGGGGCGGAGCTTAACGGCAAAGGAACGCGATTCAGTGCGGCTCATCTTAACCCGTTTTAAAGAATGAAAGAAAAACACGGCGAATTAATATTCACAACTAAATAAGCATCGTTTATTTAATGTTTTGTTTCTTTTTCAGAGGAAAACAGCCTCAAAACGATAAACAAAGAATAAAAACGGAAGTGGTTCAGTGAATGGTTGAAAAAAAAAAAACCGGAAAACTTTTAAAGGAATTAACTACTGATGACAATTTTGCACATTTCATTCATCAAAAAATTTTTTTTTAGTTTTTCATCTTGTGCTTCACACAATCCAATAGTTTTGAACCTGTGTTTGCATCAAAAGTTATAATAATTCTCAGATTTTACCCGGCGAATGCTGACGACTCGTCTCCTGAAACAATGGGATAATTTTTATTATTATTATTATTATTATTATTATTATTATTATTATTAGTGTTGGTGTTGTTGTTATTATTAATATTATTATTATCATCATCATCATTATTGGTTATATATATATATA
>JASSRZ010000861.1:0-11653 GCA_032164315.1 Malacoctenus gilli
ACCTTTTGATGGTTTCATTTTGCACACAATTATTAATGTGAAAGGCCTTGACATCAAAATGAGCCATTTATTGTAACTATTTATTGATAATTGGCTGATTAACGAATTATTGATTAGAAATGAAGTTATATGTAATTTTAAGTTACTATGTCCTTATGCGACAAGGCTTCTGTCAATGACTATAGATTCCTTCAGCTTTAAGCTGAGCTCAGAGTGTGCTGAGGTAAAAGAAGCCTTAATGCATTGTTGGGGGACCCTTGTCTCTTAGTCGCTGCCCCTGTTTTGCCCACCTTTCGTGACAAACTGGTTCCTTTCTCATAAAACCTTCAGAGGTTGAAGTTTCTCCAAATGGAAAAAAAATGCTGATTTTGATTTGACTGCAAGATGAACCCAGACAGGAAAACGATGCCATCAGGCTAGGATCGTATCTTTCTTGCACTGGCCTAACGAAAGCAGGACTTTGGTGGTGTCTGTTTTTTGTTTGTGGACAACAAGAGAAATCAGTTTAGGAGAGCGGACTGTATTTTTATTGTCCGTATAAAACAAGTGGGCATCAGGAGAAGCAGGCAGCCCATTAAGCCAGCATGCTGTTTCTGGCTGTGTCCTTACAGCTGCAGGCCTGCATTCTCCAGTGATTATTGGCTTTCAGAAGTGTGTGTCAAAGGAATAAAGAGGCTGAATTGGTATCAAAGGAGAAGGGCTGCAGTGACTGAAGTGTCATATATTTCAAAGTCTTTGTGTCCCCCTTGTAATGGTAGAGCTTTATTCCGCCCACCGCTGAGCCTTTGCTCCAACTGGCTTTTCAACAGATCGGGCAGCTATAGAGTAAAGACGGCTTGAACCTACAGACATCAAAGCTGGGCTGGTTCACCCTGGCCGGCTCCAAGCTCCACGTCCACCTAGAGGGCAACCAGGGAGAAGGAGATCCACCTGCGCAAGCTGAATGAGCTCTGTGAATATGAGAGTGGAAACACCCCAAGCATCTTCACGGCGTCCATTCACACTCTGCACAACCCTGCATACACGCTTTGCCTCACATTGTCTCCTGCACCTCGTCCCTGCTGACCCTCTGCATCATGGCCAGTTCCAGCAGTCTAATGTATTTTTTCCACAAAAAAAACACAGATTTTGAAGTGTTGACACTTTCTTCTTTATAAATATGCCTTTTATTGCATCCCAAATTGTCTGGGAGAACTATGGATTCCATTTGAACAAATTTCTCATGAGCGCTCTCCAGACTGCAATGCTTAACCGGTCCTGTTGATAGTCTGCATCCATGTCCATCCCGGTTGGGTCGAGCAGCATCACTGGTTCTGTGATGCATCTGTGCTTGACTGCTGAGGGGTCTGGTGTTGTTTCTAGTGTATCAGAGCAACGGAATCTTTTGTTTTAGGAAAAGCAAAATGGATTTGTGTTGTTTCAAGCTGTTTCAAATTAACAAGAGTATAAAAGGCCCACATCCAAACAAACAGAGACACAAAGCCTGAGAAGTACTCTCACTCACCCTGCAGCCTGCACCTTCTAAAAGGACACACCAACTCCAGAGGTGAAAAAAAGATGCTTTTCAGCAGTGTGACTGTGTGCAGTGTTTTGTTTGGAGCCTGGTATGTGGGCCATCTAGTTCCCAACCAGGAAGCCTGTAGGTGGCTTATCAAATGCCAGTCACGCTCAGCTCGTTTGGCAGATTTCCTCTTAGTCGTCAGAAAAGCCACCTGCTGAGCATGCTGGGAATTGGAGGACTGATGGCAAGCGATGGAGGGAAAGCGGAGAGAGTCGGAGAGACGGGAAGTGCTGGAGGGATCGCTGTCACTCAGGCGGTGATGGGAGGAGATCATTGAGGCAGTTTTGGAGTTTGGGATGGAGGTGTGAAGAGCACAAACTCTTCAGGGTTGTCCGAGGACTTTGATGGAACATTTGGCAATAAGACAGCTTTTTTTTAGGCTTCCTAAAAATATAACACACAAACGTTCATTCATACTGACAGTGACACTGGCTTTTAATGTCTGAGCTGAGTTTATTGACTAGGTTGTTTAATCTAAAACAGGCATGTTCTGTCCTTATGCTGCTGTTATGTAAAAATCATCTGATCAATCAGGTGTGTAAGACTGCTGTGACCCCAGTTGTTGTTGGGGCTTCATGCTGGTTACTTCCTGTCACCTGGGGGTCAAACACCATCCATTTAAAGGGCCCTCTTTGTCTTGTCTGCTTTCTCTCACCATGCAGCCTGCGAGGAAGTGGTCATCACTGCCGCACCAGGAATGAACCCAAAAAATAGTCTGAGGGAAACAAGAAGTAATATTTTTTTCCATTGTTGGATAGAATGCATTTTCCTCTTCTTGCAAGCCTCGTGAGCAGAGTGTCCACTAGGGGTCAGTCTGAGCCTATGATTCGTACCTGCAAGGTCTGCCGCTGAGGGTCACTGTGATTGTTGACACGGTTTCTTGTACCTGTAGCTGGGGACTCACTGGAATGTGAGAACAAGAAACTGGAGAAGTCCGAGAGGCAGCAGTGGTGAGTCAATGTCTCAGTGTCTCAGTGTTGTAACTGAAACAACTTTTATTCCTACATCAGATGCACTGCTCAGGTAGGACCTGCACACACAGTGTGTTTTTAACTTTCATCAGTCGTCACAACGTCTCATCTAAAGACATGTTTGAAGCAGTTGGGTTCCCTTTGCTTAGAACAATGATTGTTTTGTCCATGAGTACTGTTGAGTTGGAGCCATAATGACAAGAGATTTTCTTGTGAACGAGCCACAGACGGCAATTCCTCACCAACCCTCGAGACACTTGGTATTGAGGGTTGGTGAGTGTTTAGATGAAGAACGCCACTGTCACCATGTCATGCTGAGCCCACAGGTGAACACAGGAGACAACTGTGTGAACATAAATGACACCATGAGCACCTGTTGATTGTGACATCATGCTACACTCTGAACTCACTCTGCGATTGGTTGTGCTCCTGTTGTGCAGCGTTGGGTTCAATTCAGGCATATCATCGGTCCAGGGATTCATCTATGATTCCCTCTCAGTTATTTTCACACTGGTCATCTTAAACTGTGAGAAAGAACCTCCATAGGTTAAATTTATTGCTCATACTAAACATTTGTCTTCGTTTGGACAAGAGTGTGACTCACTTAATGATGCAGCCCCCCCCCCCAGGACCCCCCACTGGACTGTAAGCTGGTTAGAAAGACGGTGAATCAAATCCACTTATGCTACATTTCTGCAGCATGATATCTTGCAGTCTCACAGTGCTTTCTCACCCCCCAAACCTTCTAATGACACACTGCCAACCATGAAAAAACACTTGTAGGACCCTTTAAAAAAGAAATTCTTTGAATACTACATCAGTACTTTCAAGTGGTAGTTCTCCTGGTGATGCAATGTCAGTGATGTTCTTTATCGAGGAAAATAAGTACAACAAATACATGTGGTGGTTCGACTGAGGCAGTCAGAGCGTCTCACTGTGACATGACACCTGGACACGTCTGTGCCGATGCATGCAGCTTTCCTTTCCTTATAATTAGCTTGCGATGGCCTTTTCCCAGCGGCAGACAGCAGCAGGATCACGTTTGCAGCACTCATGTAAATATGACCAACATGACAGAGAGCTGTGCACTTCTCTTTCACACGCACATGTGCGCGCTCCATGTGGGCTGGTGTTCCACTCGCGCCATTCCCGTCACGCTGCAGGCGTCATCATCTCCTGGTTACGCTTTGCTGTCGTGTTCCCCTCACAGTGGAGACAACACAAACACACACACTTGAGAGGAGGAGTCAGGAGGAGACACTGAAAGCAGTAGATAAAGCAGTGAGACGAAACCGGACAGAGGCCCACTGAAGCCTTAACCTTTAGGATTGCTGTAAAACTGTACAGAAAAAGGTTGTGCTAAGCTAAGACAGAAGCTAAAGACATGACACAATGAACAGCTGAGACAGTGCCATTGAGGATGACAAGCTGAATTTGTCTCTCTCTGTCCTACGTCTGCATTCAACATCACTTTATTTGATTCTGTTATTGCTCTCATCCACTCCAAACTCCTCACACATTCATTTTCCCTTTTCCATCTTGCTACTTTATCAGCCAGTAGTTTTTGCAGTCAGTGCACTTAAGCTCATAGGGACACTACTAAATTTTCCAGGACATTATGTAAATTTCACACAGAGGCTTTTTAGAGGGATCTGTAATGATAAACGAGCTGCATTCATCCTTTCTTGCAGCCGATGATGTCAATTAGAGGACGCTTAATTAGAAGTAAGAAAGAACAAGTCCAACATGTTGCAGGAGACAGAAAAGTGGAGGTAAGCATGATAGAGAAGAGCGACTGCCCCGTGGAGAGGTGCAGCAAGCACTAATGAGCTCCGTCAGGCACAATGATGCCAACCAATGGGTGTATGTGTCAGATGCAAGGAGATGCTCATGTATCGTGCACTTTTCATTTGATCTGTCTCAACACAAAACGTGCATTCTGATCATTTCTGTTGCTTTTAGACTGCATGTTGTCACAAACTGTGAGCCCCAATAGAAAAGCGCTGTGGCACAGTCTGAATGAAGAGATGCTGTTTTGATCCCTCTGTGGGGGTCTGGAAGGTGGGAGCAGTTCCTGTGCAGTTTGATACCAAGTGGTCAGAGGTTTAAATGCAGCAGAGGCCTGCATTGTGTCAATAAGTCCAAAAATATACAAGCAGATCACCTAACTGTGTCATATTGAATGTCTCCAGCAAACACTGAACACTTTCCTCTGCAATCTCTCTGGATCAGTGTTGTGTTGTGTCTCAGTGGAGAGGGCTGGAATAACTGCAGGAGCCTAAATCGGTGCTCATGACAATAAGAAGTGTGTAAATAATTCAAAAGACGACATCAATTTCAGTGAATGTCTTTGACACGACCTGCGTTGTTCCTGTGCTTTTCATTACTGAAAATCCCCTAGTCCAAAAACGCCTTCTCTCACAATATCGCGCGCACACACGCGCGCTTCTGCTTTTATCGTTGTGTCCGACCCACTTCATCATTCGTCTTTTGTTTATTCATTTGCAGGTATCTTTGCTGTGACACACAGTCAGAAATGAGGGAGTGGTATGCAACATTTCTCAGTATCCAGGTGGTCTCTCTCTCTCTCTCTCTCTCTCTCTCTCTCTCTCTCTTTTTCTCTTTCTCTTTCTCTCTCTCTCTCTCTCTTTCTTGCTCTCTCTCTCTTTCTCGCTCTCTCTCTCTCTCTCTCTTTCTCTATCACACACGCACGCACACAGAGTACATACAATCATCATGCATGTGCAGCTTGAAAGAAAGTTCAATTCTGTGTAAGTGTGAATATAAATGACCAAGAAGTGAGCAATGCATCAGTGTTATCAGTGTTATTTTCTGTCAGGATGATAATTTATCCCACAAACATGTTTTTTTTTTTTCCCCACTTTTCCATCTCTTACCATCACAGCACTGCTCTGCACAGACCTGGTGAAAACACCCCTGTCCTTCTCTGCCTTGGTTAACAACCAGATGAGTTTCTCTGATATGATTGATTGTCTGGGATGAGAAAAGAGCCTGCAGCCGCCCTGGCTCTTATCTGATAAAATGTTTGCACAAAAACCCAATCCAACACCCACAAACCGAGTGCTGGAAAGCGCTCTGTTCTCCTGTGGCAGCAAAATACGACTCTCCAAATGTAAAAACTGATGCTCAGAATAGAAATATTGAACAGAGATGAACCCTTGCACCTGCAAGAACCACACAAACACCTGAGAGGGTCAGAGACAATAGTGACAGCACATTCTGGCTTCTCAAACTGGGACCAGAAATAAAGCAATGAGCTGGTTTTTGTGACCATCAGTATTCTGCTGTGTCAAAATAAAAGAAAGCCTTCCCAGTGTGACGACTGTCTCCGGAGGTAACTGCTGCAGCTCTGCCTCCTGTATTGTCCGGTGGGCTCTAAGAACTCACCTGTCAGAGTGGAGCACATCTGCTGCTTTGTCGCCCTGGCTGCATGTCGTAGTTTATCTGCTCTTTGACCGCAGCTTATTGAGTCCACATCTCTTGAGCATCCTCGTAGCTGGTTGCCATGACGCTGAGATTTTCCCGGTCAGAATGAAAATCTCCAGCCTGACCTCCTCTGCGAACGGAGCGGGCTGATGCCTCAGATCAGGGAGAAAAGATGGACATTAGAATCAATCAGTGAAGCACAAAATTGAGCTTGTCAGTGAAGCTGAGATCAAACTTTTGACACACTTCAGTCTCTGACTGGCTGCTTGTTTGTGTTTTAAAGGGTGAACAGTCAACCTCGCCTGGTCGGATGATGTGTGACCAACCCAGTGACCGGCCTCTGTGATTGCACAGGCCACAAAGATGGACACTCAGCCTCTCACTCATTCCACCTTCTCAGCATCCGATGAATCTAAAGCTTGATTAATTTGGCAGGCAGAGGGCGCCACACACAGCCCCGCAGACGGCTTGAGGTGCGCTTTGGCGTCGCTTCCAGGTTCGTTTGCGCTCTGCTGTGTCAGATGAAGCGTGTGAGGCAGCGTGAGTACGCTCCAAATGTCCTCACGGCCTCACGTCAGTTTCCCCCCCACATTTATAACTAACAAACTGAAATGTTTAGACGATTTATTTCCTTTGATTGTATTAATGATTATAAAAGTTTTTAACATCTGTTCCTGTGATACAACTTGAAATATTGAGAGTTTCATTCTGAAGAATAAACGCAAAGCTGCAATATTTCAGTCTGTGTGTGATCATTGGGAAATAATTGAATAAAATGCCCTCAGAATCAAAGTGGACAAAGGAGATAGAAGTTAGTTAGTTACTTTGGTACCCTGACGATCTTTTTTGAAGCAGCAACACTAAAGCAGATGTTTGTTTCTTTCTAGTACAAATGTCTCGCGGAAGTTGTTGACCACTCTTTACAGAAAATGTTTACAGCGTCACAGTTTTCATGCTGCAACGCTGCGACACACAGAATCCTGCATTCCTCCAACACATTTGGCCTGTTGTTTATTTATGATGAGTGTAAGGTCATACAAATTCACTCTCACTGTTAAGCAAAAGGTCGATGCCTGCAGCTCTGCTTTGCACTCACTTTTTTTCTTTCTGTGCTTTCATTTATTAAAACTACAGACACAAATAGCAAGGCAACACAACACTTTACATGTGCACACATACAGTAAACACAAATGCATGATGACAGCAACTCTTGCAGGGCCTTCGGCTTTCATGATAACGTCATCTCAAAGCCATAAAGAGGGACCCTATAGAGGTGCTTCGAGGAAAAATGTCAGCAGCGTGTGGGAGGGGTATAGAGATCATGGGCAGCGCTGATAGGAAGTTTGGTGTGTGCACGCATGTGAGTGTGTGTGCATGTGCGTGCGTTTGTGTGTGTGAGTCACGGTGGTCCACCAGGTTTCCATGCATTCTTTTAAGCAGAACTGACACATCAGGGTCACTCTGTACCTCGAGACACACACCGGAGAGCCCTGCGAGGGACCCTCACACAAGAGATCTTCACTAAACCGTCCACAAACACCCATAGGAGGCCCACCGGGAAGCGTGCGCACACACACACGAAAATGGCCTTTCCTTATATGGGTCACGGCAGCAGTTGCATTAAAAGGAATCACGGGGACGGGCGAGTGTGGTTCAGAGAGTGGCAACAAGGATGCTTAAAAAGTCAGAGGTGATGATCCAAGCTTCAGGGCCGGGCCTACAGGGGCATTTCGGTGCAACCCGTCAGAACCCCCCCACCTGCCAGCTTTCCAAAAATAAAACTGTAAATTTGCAGCGAGCACAGCATGTCACAAGGCCTGACATGGGCAAACAGCAGGAGGCATGTCAGTGTCCACACACCTCCCTCCGAAATCTGGACGTCCACCTGGGCGAGCCAATTTCCCTCGTTTCCACTCGGAGCACACGACGACAGGAACGGCTTGAGTGAGCGATGGCTGAATTGGCTCTGGCCCCCTTGCTGCGCCACATCAGCAGATAGGGGGAGCTTCATTTGGGAGATTTTCAGCCAGTGGGGGAGGCCTGTGGGTTTGAGCCCAACACGACACTGCCGGCTGAATGGAGAAATTTGGTCTCGGCTGTAACTGTCATCCCTGTAATGAGAGATGGGAGATGATGTCCACAGCCTGATTACAGACTCATCGAGGACAATTGGGTAAAGGTGAGACACATCAGGGGAGCGAGCTGCAACCACACAGGAAGGGGTGAATCAAAGGCACTGACTGCACTGTTAGTTTGAAAGTAAAACAGGAAATGACAGGACAGAAAGGTGCAGGATGTGACACAGCCTCTGGGGTGTCTCTGGGGAGGCAAATTAGGGAACAACGATCCGAAGCAGCCGCGACTCCGGCACAGTGGTGCTTCGTTTTATTCAGCACACACTGGTCTCCAACTTCCAGGAGGAGCTGCTCCTTCTCAGCATTGATGGCTCCTTGATATTGTTTTTAAAAACCAAACTTGGCTTTTTATGAATTTGGGTTAATGCATTCGGAGATGCGTTTGAAAATAGCCAGTGCGCTTCCGCGGCTGCTGATCTGAATTGCAAAGCGGCTTGACAAATATATAGAGGAATTAGAGAATGACCCCAGAATGCAGCCGGACCGGTGAGTCAGCTGGGAGCTCTTCTTCTCTCTTCCTCCCGCCTGATAGATGCCCTGATGCACTGAACCTGCAGGTAGCGTTTTTAAGCTCAAGATTGACACAGTCAATCGCGGACCTGTTGGAAGTAATTGAATTCATTTATACAGTTACTCCGAGGGGGTGGCTGTTACTACGGTCTCTTTTTTTCCACTCTGATTGCCTGAGAAAAAAACCCCCCAACAACCCCAAATACCCTCTTATTTGAGGTTTGATCTGCATAAACAAAACTTTGATTAGATTTCCCCTCCGAGTATGAAGCTCGGGGATCATTTGCAGCTGCGTAAAAAGCTCCTCCAGTCCGGTAATGTTTGGAATATTGCCCTAATGGACTGCATGCTCGATGGCCGTGCTGTTCCACGGGCTTCAGACGACACTCGCATTCATTTGTTGCGCTCTCTGCACTCACCTGTGGTGCTGAGCTGCATGAGGCGTCAGTCTTTTGCATACCGCTCCTCCCACTCATCAATCCCAGGCACCTCGGCTTGCATTTGTGCATATATTCAATCATAGCTGTTTGCACAAACTGCAAAGTGCGATATCTTTGTTTCCCTGGAAAGAAAAACATATTCCAGACGGATACATCTGAATATTTAGCTTGGATCGCGCCGAACGTTTCAATCCTGGTGTCGTCTTTTTTCAACGATAAAAAGCAGCTCAGTCAGAAGGCCGCGCTGCGTTTTTACACTTCACGTTTATTAGTCCCAGGGGAGGTTTTTTCTTGGACACACCAGCTGCATTAAATACAGATGAGCTGGGGGCTGCGGTGGCAGTGTCACCGTGCATAAAGAGATTCTAACGTTTCCAAAGCAGTGCGCCCCCCTTCCTTCCGTTATGGCACACCGATGGAATCAGCTGTCATGCAGAATTAAAAGGTGTAAAGAGACAAGTGCAGGTGTGAGCCGCGGAACATCGACCTCCTGCTGAGCTGGGATGTTGTTTTTCCTTCTTCCCATTGTCATGAACCAGATTCTCTGAAATGATCCTTCACTTAGAGTGAGATATGAAGACAGGTGACCTGAAAAAATTCTGCCAGATATGCGAAGCGAGAAGTAGAGAGTCGCGAACACAAAGTGTTTGTGGAAGGTCCTGCCCACATGAGACAGTATTTCAAAGTATCCACATGAGAGACGTTGGAGCGTTTGACTTAAGTGAAGGTACGAGGTTAAACTTGCTGCCCTCCGTATCGCTGCAAAGCTGGCGTTGGAGCGTGCACGTGCGTGTGCACACTGGTCTGTTCCCAGAGCGTCTTGGCAGGATGCAGCTCATCTCGACACTTTCCCTCTATGCTTATCATTAACACCTCGTCTTTAGTCACCTCCAGCTGACTGCAGAGCGCGCAAACTCTCATGGATGCATGTCCAGCCCGCACACAAAGACACGCACCTGCACATTCAATCTTCCTCCGCCTTCAAAGTGCACATATTGACTTTTATCGCACAAACACAGTCTTCCCCGAGTCCAGCAGCACTTCTTCAGTCCTGCCAAAGCTGTTGTGCTTCACCCGCCAGACCCCCCCTGCCTCCAAGTTTACCAATTACTGTTCTGGTCCCTGCAAAAAAAAAGGCAAAAGGGGCCGTTCTCTTGTCCCCATGGCAACCACTCTCCTCCTCTGCTTCCCTATGCAATCAATCAGCTAATGACTGTCTCACTGTCCAGGTCCAGCTTCACTGACCAAATGTTACACATTGTTGGCTTTTATCACTCTTTTACTGTGTTTTCTGATTTTCTGCTGGTTCTTTTGTTTCACTTGCAAAATACTCAGAAAACAGTAGCTAAATGTGTGAAAGGATCTGAGTAAAGCTGAGCTGTCTCTTCTCACATGTTGAGAGTGAAACTCCTCTGAATAACTCTGAGCCCACCACACAGTTATTCTGATGTCAGGTACTTTTTTCCCCCGGTTTAATCTGGGAAGTTTCCTTCATATTCCTCATGAAACATATTCCTGAAAGTCGAATCACTCACTTTTACTCTGACACTCACTTAAACTTCTGCACTTAACATCTGTTACGTCTAGTTTCTTAGCATCTGGTATTTGTCTCCTGTCCTCTCCTCTACCTACCTGGTTTATTTTCCCCACCCGCTCTTTGCTCTCTGCACCCCCGGAGTCTTCCTTTGACTTTATCTTTCAGTCAGCCATTTCTCACTGGCAGCAGACACAGAAAAATTGGTTAACATTTCGTGTCTGACAACCACTTTATTTCACAGATGCAAATCCCTGTGGGGGTACTCTGGAGTTTGTGGTCAAGGGGGACGAGGTGGGGCTGGAGGGAGGGACAGGCAAAATGACAGGGAGGGGGGGAAAGAGTGGGAGAGGGGCTGAGAGGTGCTACGGAGTAACAGATAGAAGCAGGAAGAGGGGGATGAAGGAGGTTGAAAAGGAAGCACAAGAAGAAATGGGAGAGAAATGATTGAAGTGATAAGAAAAAAAGGGCTGGAGGATATGGTGAAGATGAGTTCAAAGGGACGGTGATAAAGTGAAGAAACGTCAGTAGACAATGATGTGGTGAGGGGGAGGAGATGATGTGACGACAGATGAAAGAGGGAGGTGAAAGATGGAGGAGGAGTGAGGAGAGCTGTATTAATGTTGCGCCCTTTGATTTGTTATTTTTCCCCAAAGATGCTAAACACTCCGACAATCAAGAAAAAGCCCTTGAGCTGCAACGAGTGAGCGAGGAGAAAAGGGTAGAACGAGAATAGGGAGGAGGGAGGAGAGAGTGTGGAAAGACGAGGAGAAGGAGGGAGGGAGGGAGGGCCTGTGAGACAAGTGCTAATAGTAGATTAGTCACTCTAAAGATGCTGTGGGCTGGTGCACCGCTGGTCTGTGTGTCTGTGTGTGTGATTCAGAGGCAGGAGGAATCGAGGATGTGCACAAGCTGATAGACGGAGGAATTTGCCCCTTAGTCACTGTACAGTTTAATTAAACTTGATTGACGTGATGAATGCGTACACACACACACACACACACACACACACACACACACACACACACACACACACACACACACACACACACACA
>JASSRZ010000862.1:0-11652 GCA_032164315.1 Malacoctenus gilli
TCTGACTGATCGAGTATCCAGATGTGCACTCATCTGGAAGGTGCCGTCATTGTTGGGGAGAATCTGTCCGATCTCCATGTCCACCTGGGGCTCGCCCCCGTCTCTCCTCCAGGACACGTTGGCTCTGTCTGGGTAGAAACCTGTAGCCAGGCAGGTGACCGGAGAGACCGGAGTCTTCTGGAGGAGAGACACTGTGGGAGACACTGGAGACAAGACAGGACCACCGTTTATAGGTCAGAACAGTAAAGTAACAAGTTTAGTAAATAACTTACTGACAACACAGCTCCGCTGATCTTATTTAAAGTATTTTCTGATTCATCAAGTATCTTGTTTCACCAGAACGAAATGCAGTGTTCACAATTTTCTTACTTTGAGATCACAATGAAACTCTTGTGAATCAACAGAAAAATGTGATGATTGTTTAAATATCTAACAGCATTTATAGAATCAATGAAAATACTCAAATTGTCATTGACTAAAACCGTCCAAGTTGACATAAAATCTGATCCATTCATGAAATGAGACGTGCAATGCTGAAACAACACACACGACATCACATGATCATATTTAATCTACCTTTTCTCAGTGAGGCGCCTGCAGAGGAAACATAGTTCTTCAACACTTGAGGACAAATGTCGGTGATGTAGATTTTACGCCTGTCGTGAGGATCTTTATTCCACTCTTGTGTCATCGTAACAGCCTGCTGTTTGGCATTGACCCACATCATGGTTGTTGAGTTCAATGAGATGAAATCTTCTCCATCGTAACCATAGCGATCATATCCAATCAATTTTCCAGTCTCGTTGTCCCAATCACAGCCAAACATCCTCTGGAGAGTGTGAACACCTGACAGACAGAAAGAGACACTGTGATGATCCAGGATCAGATCTGACACATTTATTATGTTCCTGAAAATCTGTGACTCACCTCCAGTGTGGTTAAACTGCTGTTTCACAGCTTCAAAGTCAGCTTTGAATTCATGCTCTTCATCTGTATAGGCACGGGTCTGTTCTGTCCAGTAATCAGGTCCTTCACTCTTCCTTATCCACTCCTGCCTGGGAACAACTTGTTTGGTGTTGCTGTCATAGTAAGTGAAGGGTCGTCCATCTAAAAGGCCCACAGCCACAAACTCTGGGAGACCTGGTACTCCTGATGATCCCGTGTTAATGTAATGAAGTGAATGAAGAACTGTGGAAGGAGAAAACCCTTTGTTACAGAATTATCCATCACTTAAGTACAAACACAAACATAATATTAGGATTTTTTTAACAGAGTAAATGAACTTCACAACCAACAAGCCCAATTTTTTATCATATCAAATGTTAATGACCTAAAACTAAATTTTTAGAAGATTAAACAGCAGCGGCCTGCAGTCCCCGTTTTGAAACACTGGCATGCAGACGTGTTTATCTGCTCATATTATGAGCAGATTAATACATCTGATTAATACATTCCTAATATTATGGAACAAAAATGAAGGTAAATGAGAATCATTTATCTTGATATCAGATCATATTCGTGATATTTCTGCCATTATGTCAATGTTTCTTTTTCTTGCCTATGCCTACTATTTTTTGTTTGGTTTTGGACTTTATATAAAATTTGTGACTTGAGAGGGTACAATATATATCATTGCAATGAAGGTTTTGGTAACAATTTTGACTTTAATTTGTAAACCGTCATACTGCAATGGGCGTGCGTCGCAAACGGTGCACGTGCGCGCGCGCGCGCGCGCAGTGATTTGAGCTGCTCAGACCGAGAACTTCGCGTCAAAAGTCAAAAAGTCCACTAAAACTCTGTGACGTCCGCAGTGTGATGCGTGGTCATTTTTCCAAGCAACAAAAGAAGAAAGTGATCGACACTGCTAAGGTGTGTCCCTCCCTCCTTGAAGGCGGTGGCGCTCCTTTACGGGAACATTACAGAAAACGTGGGGATGTTGCAACGAACTTTCAACGAGAGTAACAAACTGATTCAAAAGCAAAAAACAAAAAGCAAACATTAAGATCTGAGCGTTCCTAAAGAGCAACTCGGTTTTTTTTTAAAGAAACTATGACTAAGAATAAAATAAAACATGCATAATTACTATTTATTCTTACCATCCAGTCACTGTGTTCTTTGTTTTATTTTCAGGTAAGAGAGTTTCCGACTTACCTGCCGTTGCTGCGGATATTCCGAATAAAAAAGCGCCCAGAGTAAAAAGGAGTTTCATTCTAACCAAACAAGATTCATTGTTCCGTGCTTATGGCTTTTTTTCCGGGTTCCTGAAGCATTCCTTCGTGGGAGGCAATTGACGTGCATTTGTAACTCTCTTCTAATCTGATACACCAATCAAATATAAGGAACCGCGCTGCGTCATCAGTTTCTGGGAAGATTTGCTCCAAACACGTTGCAAAGCGAAAGTTACGGTTGTGTTTATCCAGCGAGTTCAGAGTCCGACTGAGTCTCTCCGTCGGCGTCAGTCCGTCCCGGAGCCGCTGCTTGATCGACCTCCGTCCAGTCCGGATCATGCGGTGAACCGGGATGAACTTTGAGGTCATTCAGTCATTCAACGGTGAAGCTGCCTTAATGGGAACAATCCAGGATAAAAACAGGCTGAGACACTGGGGTCTGCAGCACTCACAAGCTGGGCAGCCCCTTTTCTCCTCCTACCTGTTATCAAATGTCTGGAGCAGCAAATCTGGCCCCTTGACCTCACCTAAAGACAATAAGACGGCTCTAAGTTAATAAATGCGTTGATAATTTCTTTTGGAATAGAAGTTTCATTTGGAAAATTTCAAAACTTAAATATTCCGCCTCAAGTAAAAGGATTAATTGGTCTCTCTCAAGAGACAGTTTTGAGTGGGTTTGTTGTGAAAAAAGGATTAAGGTCCGAACAAATGAGCAGTACATGCAGATAAACCACATTTATGTTATTATAGACCTTAAATCATCTGTAGCTGAGGATGTTTATTGGAGTTCGGTGGCCCAATGGGTCACGGTGGGTTCACAGAACAAAGCTGAATAACATGAGCTAACTGGAACTTCACAAAGCAGGATGAGAACCAGAAGCGAAATGAGGACAAGGTGCAAATTTTTATTCTCTGAAAGACATTAAAAAAAAAAACCTCTTGAAATACAGTAGTTTAAAAAGCAAAATTTCAAGTATAAAAATAAAGATAAAAAACACCATAAAATTTGAAATATCAAAATATGTCAGTCTGCTTCAACCCAAGAACTAAAAAATAAATGTTTTTTAATTGTTGTCATATATATTTAAACTTTCACACATGTTTTCAGACTTTCATTACATGTGTTCCAGTTTCAATAAAAATATGCACATATATATTATTTCGTAAATGGTTGCCTCAGTAGAAAACCGGTATGATTTGTAACATGTTTCTCCTTTTTCTTCTTCATCTTCACAAGACCCATTTAGTCTTTGCAAAGCTCCTTTTGTACAAACAACACCTGCTCCAAAACGTAACCATCATCAGCGTAAGTGAGAGGGCGAGGGGAACGAGGGGAGGAGGGAGGGAGACCTCCAGGACCAGAGGTGATGCCCCCGCTCTCAGATCAATCTGTCCAGTTGGCATTTCTACCAAGGACATGACACAATCCTCTTGGGACAGCACTGTGGGTGGAAATGCAAAAGTGAGGCTCCTCAGCTGGAGGGGCCTGAACACTGTAAAACAAAGGCTGCAAAGGCTGGGGGGGGGGGGGGGGGCTTGTTGCTCTGTTTTGAAAAACAAGGTGGAGTCGTAACAGGACTCTGACAGCAGCACAGTGCCAACGGAGGTTTGAGTGAAGCAAAGATGCAGGAAAACGTTCAGAGAGCAGAAGAAGAACTTAAGAACTTCAAGAAAGGGAAAATGTTGTTTAACTCAAAGACTTTGCACTTAGCGTGCGACTGTAAATAAGACGGTTGCTTTTACATCCCTCCATCCAAAGACGAGTGACTTGCTGTCATCGTTTCGTAATTTGGTTGCAATTTCCTCATCTGTCAGGAAAAAAAACATACATTTGTTACTTTCAATCAGACAGTTTCAGAGTTTGTTCACTTAACATCTTCACGGGAATTATTTGTGAATGGTGCAAAAAAGACCAATTTTATGATGTATTTTACTGATCAGATTTCGACAGTTTGTATGATATTCAGCTGAACTGCACTGATGTAAACTGCAGAATCATTCAAAAAATGTTTCACTTGATGATAAACTCACCCTTGTCGCTGCTCCGTTTTCATCTGAGGATGATGTTGAAGAGGAAGAAGGACGACCTGATGGGAAAAGGAAAAGAAATTTATCAGGAACCAAATCAGTTATTTTATTTCTGTCAAAATGTTACAATTGTGTTGTGCTCATTACTTTTTCTTCTCACTACGATGTATCTTATCGCCATGACGATCGCAGCAAGAACACCAACAACAATTAAAGTAATCACAGCGGACATCCCTGAAAAAAGAGAAAACACAGCTAATGTTTAATCTTGTTTCTATGTCTCTGATGAACCAGCAGCTGATCTGGTTCTCTTTCATCAACACATCAGACACTCAAACTATCAAAGAACACAAAGGTGTTTTAGATGTTGCATAAAAATATGCAGGAAATCACCCCAAAAGTCCAGTCCTTTCTGGTAACAAACACAAAGTTAAAGTGTCTCTTACAACGCGACTTCTTCCAGTTGGTCTTAATTGCTCCTGTGTCCAGTATGGTGGTGATGTTCTCCTCTTCTCCAAAGAACTGAAACATACAGCTGAACCTCTGCCAGTCTTCAGGTCTGACCGATGAAACATTCAGAGAGACGCTCATCTGGAAGGTGCCGTCATTGTTGGGGACAATCTGTCCGATCTCCATGTCCACCTGGGGCTCGCCCCCGTCTCTCCTCCAGGACACGTTGGCTCTGTCTGGGTAGAAACCTGTCGCCAGGCAGGTGACAGGAGCGGAAGGAGTCTTCTGGAGGAGAGACATTGTCGGAGACACTGGCGACAACACAGGACCACCGGTTAGAGTTTATCACAACTATAAAGTGAGTCGTTCAGTGAATAATAACTTACTGACATCACAGCTCCTTGGATCTTATTCTAACTATTTTGTGATGAATGTTCATCAAGTAAAATTTTATTGTACTCATAGAAAACAAAATTCACGTTTTTAATTTTGTTTCTTTGAAATGTGAAGAAGTGACGCAACTCTTGTGAACTGAGAGTAAAAGGTTACGATGGTTTCAATATCTGTCAGCATTTTTATAATCAATACAAATCCTAAAATTGCTATAACTTGACATAAATGCTGAAACAACACACATGACATCACATGATCAAATTTAATTTACCTTTTCTCAGTGAGGCGCCTGCAGAGGAAACATGTTTCTTCAACACATCAGGACAAGTGTCAAAAAAGTCGTCTTTATGCTCGTTGTGAGAAATCTTATTCCACGTTTGTCTGGTTCTGACAGCCCGCTGTTTGGCTGTGTCCCACGTCGTGGATTTTGGGTCCAATGGGGTATAATCTTCTCCATCGTAACCATAGCGATCATATCCATTCAATTCTTCAGTCTCTTCGTCCCAATCGCAGCCAAACATCCTCTGGAGAGTGTGAACACCTGACAGACAGAAAGAGACACTGTGATGATCCAGGATCAGATTTGACACATTTAGCATGTTCCTGATTATCTGGGACTCACCTCCAGTGTGGTTAAAATGCCGATTCGCAGTTTCAAGTTCCCTTTTAAATACTTGCTCTTCGTGTCTAGAGACTCTGGTCCGTTCCTCCCAGTAATCAGGTCCTTCACTCTCCTTTATCCACTCCTGCCTGGGAATTACTTCACCTGTGTTGCTGTCATAGTGAGTGAAGGGCCGTCCATCTAAAAGGTCCACAGCCACAAACTCTGGGAAACCTGGCACTCCTGATGATCCAGTGTAAAGGTGTTGAAGCGAATGAAGAACTGTGGAAGAAGAAAACACTTTGTGACAACCTCATCCATCCTGCAGGGAAAAAAACGAACATTGAGGCACTGTTTCTATAAGTTTGAATACAAACACAATAAGATTCGTAAAAAGTACAACTTTTATGTGAATTGAAAATCCTTTCTCTTGATATCAGTTTGTCAGAGTTTCAGACACATCTGCACGAGAACAACGAAAACAAATATCTTACTAAAGTGTCCAGAGTTTCCTATTCCTGCCTACTGCGGACAGGTAGCGACAAGTATAGTATTTAAATGTTTTGCGTTTTTTTTGGGGGGGGGGGGGCTTTGGACTTTATCTAACGTGTGTGACCCGAGAGAGGGAACACGAAAAACACTGTAATGGAGTTTTTGGTAGAAACAATAAAGCATTGTGGACACGCCAGCGGTGAGGGGGCGGGGCTTAATCAGTCACGAGTCTCTGTTGTTGTTCCTATCGTTTAACGTCCACACGCGCATAAACTGTAAAATGCAAACAAAACACCGGCTGCAAATAATTTCCTCCGCATCTCTGTGAGGTCATAAACGGTGCATAGAAAAAAAACAACAACCTGAAGCTTTGTTGCTTCCGCATGTCGATTCGCTCAAGCGAGAAGAAGAAAATGATGGACTTGACAAAGATCTCCCTGCTGCTCTCCTATTTTCTGAAATATTACCGAAAAAGTGGGAATGTTCCGACTGACTCTCCGTTAAAAGTTACAACCTGACGTTAATGCACAAGCAAACAGAAAGGCCTGAGTCTTCTTGACTACGAACAAAATAAAACATGCATAAATACTATTTATTCTTAGCATGCAGTCACTTTGTTCTTTGTTTCATTTTCAAGTATTAAAGTTTCCGATTTACCCGCCCTTGCTGTGGATATTGTGAGGAAAACAGCGCTCACAAATAACGCGACCTTCATCTTCTCAGAACAAGAGTCATTTTTCTTTGCCTGGCTTTTTCCCCAGGATACCTGAAAGTGTTCCGTGGTGGGAGGAAACTGTCGCTCTAATGTAGTTTCACCTGTGACCTGTCTCACCAATCAAAAATAAGGAACCGCTACGTCACCAGTTTGTGCGACGATTTGCTCCCAACACGTTGCAAAAGCGAAAGTAACAGTTGTTTTTATCCGGTTGAGCTCAGACTCAGACTGAGTTTGTCCTTCGGAGTCAGTCCGTCACGGAGCCGCTGCGTGATCGATCCTCCGGGGATGAAGTTTGATGTCATTCAGTCACTCATCAGTGAAACTGCGTTGATGGAAACAATCCAGGCTAAAAACAGGCTGAGACATTGATCTAGTTTAGGGGTCTGCAGCACTGACAACCCAGTGAGCCCCCTTCACTAAAAGAAGTTACTGGTCCGTCAGAGTGACTTAGATTTTACTTTACTGATTAAAATGTGTCAATTTTATAACGTTGTGTTTGCCTCCTTTTCATCAACACAAACTGAAGTATTTCCTTTCAATGAGGCGAAGCAGTCATGATACTTTAACTTTCACTCTTCTAAGTGTTTCACAGGATCCTTCAGTTTCCCCCCAGTCTGAAAACATCGATTTGAAGTGAATTATTGACTTTTAGTTGACCCAACATGTGCTACGTTGAAACAACAAATGATTTCAGAGATGAACTGAGGGAAAAAAAGTTCTTAATTTGTGTTTCTGCATCGCGTTACATGTAACTGTTACCATCATTTGGACTTTGCTGAATGAATCACAACTTTGCACACATTTTGTTGGATAGACACTTTGAAATTTATTTGGTTTGCTGTCAAGACTTTCACGTAAACAACAAATACATTTTCAGGGATTTTTGCTTTAAAGCTCAACAGTCAGAAAACAAGCAGGGATTCAATAAATGAGTTCACAAGCTACATTGTGATATAAAGAGTCATAAAAGACACGACCTTTAACAAGCTTGTTCATAAATTAAAGTGCTTCATTCAACAAAACAATAAAACATTTCAGCAGAAGGTCTATTGTACATTGACTTGGTTTTTTGACCTTCAACTAAATTGCAACATTAACATGAAATACTGTCAGGAAATAAAACACAACAGTCGTGTCACTGATGGAGGCACATAAAACATCACCTGTTCAGGTTGACAACAGTCAAATGAGTGTAACAGAAGTCAATGATCGCATGAAAAGTACCAGTGGTTAAAGCTGTAGGGTAGTTTTCTCTGCGAAGCGTCTGGTTCACCAGGAGCTCGGGGGTCCCTCCTTGCCCCCCACCACCACAATAGTTCACCACATTCTTGCTCTTTTTTCTTTGTAACTGGAAAAACATCGGTGACGTTTTTCTTTCTGGACATCCAGAGACTTTTTTCCCCCCTCCGGTTAAGGGTTCGAGTGTGCCAAAATATGATTGGTAGTCTCAAATGTCCTGAGAGCACGAGTCTAATTATAGATGAATGATTTGCTGTATATTTCATTCCATCTCCTGTCAGGACAAACATTCATTCGTGTCAATCAGGCACTTTTTCAGGGTTTGTCAATGAAATGTCCCATTTTGACAGGAGTTTTTTGTCAACAAGAACCCAAAAAACCTCAATGTTGTTAAACTTTAAAGATCAGATTTTGACAGTTTGTATGATATTCAGCTGAACTGCAACGAAATGTTTTCACTTGATGATGGACTCACTTTCTTCGTGGACGCACATTCATTTGATAAAGGTGAGATTGCATCTTTTCTCATCTGTGGATGATGTTGAAGAGGAAGACAGAAGATTTGATGTGAAAAAGGAAAAGAAATTTACCAGGAACAAAACCAGTTATTTCGGTCAAAATATTTTGGAAATATAAAAAATCAACACAGAGCAAAGAAACGTTAATCTGAGTACATTTGTGTTCTGCTCGTTACCTCTTCTGATGAGTGCGAGGACGATGCCTCCTATCAGCAGGACGGATGCAACAACAGCAGCAGGAAACACAGCGAACAACCCTGAGAGAGAGAGAAAAAACGCCTGATGTTTAATCTTGTTTTTATGTCTCTGATGAACCAGCAGCTGAACTGTCTCTTACAAGGTGTCTCGCTCCAGTTGGTCCTAATTGCTCCTCTGTCCAGTCTGATGGTGATCTTTTCCTCATCTCCAGAGAACTGAAACACACAGCTGAACCTCCGCCAGTCTTCAGGTCTGACTGATCGAGTATCCAGATGTGCTCTTATTTGGAAGGTGCCGTCATTGTTGGGGACAATCTGTCCGATCTCCACGTCCACCTTGGGCTCGTCGCCGTCTCTCCTCCAGGACATGTCGGCTCTGTCTGGGTAGAAACCTGTAGCCAGGCAGGTGACCGGAGAGACCGGAGTCTTCTGGAGGAGAAACACTGTGGGAGACACTGGAGACAACACAGGACCACCGGTTAAGAGTTTATCACAACTATAAAGTGAGTCGTTTAGTAACTATGAAGTGAAAATTGTTCACTGTAAAATAACTTACATCACAGCTCCTCTAATCTTATTCCAACTATTTTGTGATTAATCAAGAATCCCATTTCATTCAGAAGAACCAAATTTAATGCTTTCAATTGTGTTACTTCGGATCACAGTGAAGCTCTTGAGAACTGAGAGAAAACATGATGATGGCTAAAACATCTGTGAGCCCATATTTAATCAATGCAAATACTAAAATTGTCATTATTGACAGAAATGCTGAAACAACACACATGACATCACATGATCCTATTTAATCTACCTTTTCTCAGTGAGGCGCCTGCAGAGGAAACATGTTTCTTCAACAGTTCAGGACATTTTTTGGTGATGTAGATTTTACGACCATCATTAGAAAGATGATCCCACTTTTGTCTGGTCCTGAAAGCCTGCCGTCGGGCAGCGACCCAATCCATAACTTTGGAGGTTAATGAGATGAAATCTTCTCCATCGTAACCATAGCGATCATATCCCTTAACTCTTCCTGTCTCTTCGTCCCAATCGCAGCCAAACATCCTCTGGAAAATATGAACACCTGAGAAGCAGGAAGAGACACTGTGATGATCCAGAATCAGATTTGACACATTCAACATGTTCCTGAAAATCTGTGGCTCACCTCCATAGTGGTAAAACTGCTGTTTTGCAGCTTCGAATTCAGCTCTGAATCTTTGCTTTTCATCTTTCGTGAAACTGGTCCGTTCCTCCCAGTAATCAGGTCCTTCACTCTTCTTTATCCACTCCTGCCTGGGAATTACTTCTGTGGTGTTGCTGTCATAGTAAGTGAAGGACCGTCCGTCTAAAAGGCCCACAGCCACAAACTGTGGGAGACCTGGTACTCCTGATGATGCAGTGTAAACGTGTTGAAGCGAATGAAGAACTGTGGAAGAAGAAAGCACTTTGGTACAGTGTCATCCATCACTTAAGTACAAACACAAACATAATATTAAGACACTTTGAACAGAGCAAAGTAGCTTCACAACCAACAAGACTAACAAAGTTCAGACATGATACACAGTCATATCCCGTCTTCCCAAGACCAACAATTCATCTCAAGAGGTGTGAATAACAAACTGAATCTTTAGAAGATTAAAGCGCAGAGTCACTGCTGAAAATGTTGGCATGCAGATACAGTAAATTACTCACATAACTGTAAAACTGATTTTGTTTGCTGTTGAATGAAAATTATTTCTATTTACATTAGACAGTATTCTGGATGTGTGTCTGTGTTGCAGACACGTCTGCACCATAACAAATCAAATAAACATTCTACCTTGGTGTCAAGAGTTTCTTATTCCTGCCTGCAGGTCGCCACACGTTTAAGATTTAATTTTTGCAGCATGGTGTTAGTTGGACTTTTTTTAGTGACACATGAGGGAACAACATATCACATTGCAATAAAGGTCTTGATGACTGCACTGGAATTAATTTAAAACAATCCTGCTAAGAACAAGGAAGCAGTGTGTGCGCAACTCAGAGGGGCGGGGCCTAATCAGCAACGGAGCAGTTTTGAAGCTTTGGTGCATTTTTTTTTAACGGGCGGGAACAAGCTCCCCGATTACCATTGACATTAATGGTAAAAATATTAATGTCTTTGCCCGATTAGCACGAAACATTACAGGAAGCGTGGGAATATTCCGACCGACTCCGTTCAAAGTAACAAACTTACTGTAAAGCTAAAAGCAAACAAGAAGCTTGTCTTCGACAAGTGCAACTCGTTTCAACACTATACTCGTTAGAAAATAACGATAAAGCATAAAAAATTACTATTAGCATGTGATTACTGTCTTATTTCTTTTATTTCCAGTTATTAAAAAGTGTCCGACTCACCCGCCGTCGCTCCGTATAATCGGAGCAAAGCAGCTGTCACATATACATAGACCCTGGTCGAGCAGGACGCAGTGAGTATGAACACGGAAGTAAATGTGAGACAACGGTAAAAACAAGTTTGTTTTGAACATCGTGTGAGAATGTCGTGACTGACTCACGACAAAGTTAAGACACATCATTGAAAGCAAATGACGTTTCAATGCCTGATCTGAGACCGAGACTTCGCCGTGTGCAACTCCGTTGGATATCGTCTGTAAGTTAAAACAAAACAAAAACAAACTCACCCGCCGTCGCTGCGGATATTCCAGTGAAAACGACGCTCGCAAATAAAAGGAGCCTCATTTTCCCACGTTGCATCAACTTTTTGCAGTCTCTCTGCAGCAATTGGTTATGCAAGTTTGTTTACGTGTGTGTGTGTGTGTGTGTGTGTGTGTGTGTGTGTGTGTGTGTGTGTGTGTGTGTGTGTGTGTGTGTG
>JASSRZ010000867.1:0-11640 GCA_032164315.1 Malacoctenus gilli
GTGTGTGTGTGTGTGTGTGTGTGTGTGTGTGTGTGTGTGTGTGTGTGTGTGTGTGTGTGTGTGTGTGTGTGTCCAGGAGGAAACAAACAAAAAACTTCTTCAGATACCAAAAATGACTTAGCGCTGCACTGCTGAGGACCACAGTTGGACAGTGCAGTCGCATCCACGTCCAGCGCTCACATTTGTCTCCTTGTCAGGAGTCACTGGGATATGAGACACTGCTGTGTCCCTACCAAGACTCTTTGTGTGGCGCCATGTCTGTGTCAGTTTCACTGCAAGCCATTTTGTGGAGACCTGATACAGAAAAACACATGATAGTGAAGCTTCGAAGAGGTGAACAGGCATAGCATCAGCCAGGCTATGCTGCAACTTTGTTTTTCTGCTAGTGCGCACAAGGGCCAAGTGGTTCACATTCTGGAGCCAATCCATGCTGGCTTCAAGCAAAGGCTGGATACACCTTAGACTGGTGACCAGTCCATCAAAGAGACAACACAGAGAGACTAGACAACCAAACACCCCCATTCACACCGATAGAAAATTACAAGTCACCAATGGACCTGCATGTTTCCGAACCTTTGCAAAACAGTACCCTGACATAGGAAGGGTAACATTCAGGGGATAGGATTGGGTAATACTTCAAAAATGTTAACTGATCTCACCTCTTTTCGAGTTGAAACGGGCTAGGATGTAAAAGTTATATTGGGTGATATAACAGTGAAATGTAGTACAGTGGGGAAAATAAAGAATTAGTCAGCCACCAATTGTGCAAGTTCTTACACTTAAAAAGAGGATTGAGGCCTGTAATTTTCGTCACAGTTGCACTTCAACTGTAAGAGACAAAATGAGAAAAAAATGAGAATCACTGTGAAAATAAGTGTTGGTCTATAACAAATGTTTACCCCGATACTATGTCATACACTCTTAGTTGCCAATGACAGAGGTTAAACTTTTTCTGTAAGTCTTCACAAGGTTTTCACACACTAATGCTCGGACTTTGGCCCATTTTTCCATGCAGATCTCCTCTAGAGCAGTGATGTTTTGGGACTATTGCTGGGCATCAAAGACATTTAACTCCCCACAAAGATTTTCCATGGGGCTGAGGTCTGGAGACTGTCGGGGCCATTCCAAGTTCTAGTTTGGTTCCATCTGACCTCATGCCATTCTCCCAGTCCTCTTCCTGATCAGGTAAAATCTCTCATGTCAGGGGCCTGGACATGTCCTGGCTTCAGCAGAGGGACACGTCTGCTAATGAAGGACTTGAGTCTTCGGTGGCGTCATGTGTTACTGATGGTGGCCTGTGTTACTTTGGTCCCAACTGTCAGCAGTTCATTCACTAGGTCCCCCAGTGTGCAGAACAAGTTCACTTTTTTTGCCCCATCATATAATTTTTTTAATTCTGTTATCTGAGTAAGGTGAAAGGTCAATACAGTCACCAAAGTCTGTCCACATGGCACAATTGGCAGTATAATACTGCCATCAAATCTAATCTGTATTAAATGCTTCAGTAAAATCGTTTAGGTCCTTGTAATACTGAGGTTCTCACCGACTTTTGCAGTTACACTGGCAAGGATGAAAAATTGACATTATTTTTCTGTGTTGAGTCTGCCTTCTGAAGCAATAAACAAACAAGGAGACCATCATATTTCAAATGCCATTAAATTGTTAATTTTGTTTTATTGATATTTGTTGAGTTAACAGCCCATTGATTTTTTCCTCTAAGCATCAGGACAGTAATATGCACAATTCAGCTTGAAAAAAGACCTTCTGATACTCAGTTAATTATTGCTTGTGCAAATTCACAAAGTCAATCATCAGTGAAATCCTAAAATCCCATTGTAACCAGTCCTTAATGGTAGAATCCACTCCCAGCAGACTGATTCCACCACATTTCTCATTTTATTTGCTCACCTGCTCTGTCCTTTCAATCATCCGCCTTTTTTTTTAATTCTCTCAAGGTCATTGCATTTCCATCTTCCTCCCTAACATGAGATCCCCCTTCCTTCCTTTTGAAGGAAAAAAAGAAGAAAGAGAGACATTTGACCATTTCCTGGTACTTGCGCCAGGATAGTCCATTATCGACTCACCCATAAGTGACTGCTGATTAATGGAGGCGTTCAGGGAGTCTGCATGGCTCTTCAGACCGAGAGCAGCTCTGATTAAATTAAAGTGAAACCTCATCTAGCAGATAGGCTTTGTGGTGTGTATTCGGATGTGAAGGCCATGGAACTGATAGAAGCCTCATACAAAATGAGATCAGCCCTCCTTACTGTGGTTCGCAGTATAGATATTTAGATAGATAGATTCAGTGAAAGGAAGATTTCTAATGTGTGTTGATAATGTTCTTTCGCTTCTATTGAATTATATTGTGATGGCAGGAAGGGCATACAAACTTGAAAAATGTTTTTCATCACAGCATCGGGGCTCTTCTTTGGTGCCTCTTCTCTAAAACACTCTAAATGCAGTTTTCAGTCTGACATAAATACATTTCTACAGCATTAGTATTCCCATGTGTTACATGTAACAGAGTAAATGAGAAAAAAACTCGATTGTGTTACCCCTGGAAGAACAGGAATGGCTAAGGATACAGTTTACACGCCCAAGACAAGGAGGCACGTTGACTTTGAGGGGTTATTTAGGTATTCAAAAGTGGGGTTGAGTGTCAGAAGAAAGAATAAAGAGAGGGAGACAGAGTGGGGATGAAGATAACTGTCTGAGCGAGTGAGGACTGAGCAGGGTGAAGATGCTTCGAGAAAGCTGTGCATTAGTCGATGGGCAACTCATTCTGATATTTGAAGCCTGACGGAACGGGAAGAGAGCATCAGCTGAAGACTGAGGTCATTAAGGCGCAGGGATTTAAAAGGCGACACTGTTGTGTAAAGATAAATAACTTTTGGATATCAGGTGGCTGATGCTTACTTTAGATGTCTGTTGTTTCTTTTATCAAACAGATTAAGTAGCCCACCTTCGGAGGTCCCGTTTGGTAGTCGTACACATCTGGATTTCAGAGCCAACCTTCTTATCATTGATTTTCATTCATTGGAGGCTCCTTTCTGCGAGACGGCTGACTCTGCAGGGATGTGGTCCTGCATCACGGACTTTTTCACCTATGAGACCACCAAGTCTGTGGTGGTGAAGAGCTGGACCATCGGCATCATCAACCGAGTCGTCCAACTCCTGATCATCACTTACTTTGTTGGGTGAGTACATTTTTGGGCTTACAAAGGCTTGTTTGAAAAACAAATTCTCAACAGAAATGATTTTTTGGGGGTAAAAATGTTAAAAACAAACACCTCAATGAAATTGAAGGCAGTACACCTTCATCACAGAGATTCAAACCCATCTGATCGGTAATCTATCCTCCATTGTTTCTTCGTTTAAAGAGGAATGTGAAAGTGTCAGGTTTGAGTTATTGCTGATCTTCAATTTCATTAAAAAAACAAAAACAAAAATTGAATGCATAAACATTGACATTTCAGTGATAAGGCAAAAAAAAAAGCAGTCACTCATATTTTTATCAGTAGGTGCAGATGGTTTGTAGGTGAGGAGCCAATTGCAGGAAGAGCAGCAATGGGAGGAATTTAAAGTCTTTATTTTCTTCTTCACATTCTTAAAAACACTGTCTGGGTACAAAACAATATTTTCTTCATCTTGACATTGTGGCCTTTCTGAAGGTTGTAGCTGCAGTGTTGAGCTCCTTGTCGCACTTTCCTTATGTGTGCCTTTGTTTTTCAGGTGGGTGTTTCTGTATGAGAAGGCGTATCAGGTGAGAGACACGGCGATCGAATCCTCTGTGATGACCAAGGTGAAAGGCTTTGGAATCTATAACAACAAGGTCATGGATGTTGCGGACTATGTCACTCCTACACAGGTATGACATAATGAACAATCTGACTGATCGACTGAGCATCATGTGACTTGAGAGTGAACTGGCAGGGGGGTTTTTTGTTTGTTTTTCTGCAGGGAGCTTCAGTCTTCTGTATCATTACGAAACTCATCACAACAGAAAACCAGGTCCAAGGATACTGTCCTGAGGTCAGACACTTCGCATTTTGTCTCCATCCACGTTTAACAAATGTCACTGTGAAAACGATTTGGAGGTCAGAAACACCCTGGTCATTAGAGAGAAGACCGCCAAAAAAAATATATTGTTGTCAAGGGCTTTTTCCTAGACAACAAATGACTCTTGCTCACTGACTCTCTGCCACCTTGGATTCTTCTGGGAGGACAAAAGTAACTGTTTTTGAGTATGAATGGACTGTTACTGAATGTCTCATTAGTAACACATATGAAAGATTCATTAATGCTGATTTATATTTCTTGGCTTTGTGACATAAAATGGCAGGATCAGTGGCAGGTCAGAGAGCTAGTACAAGCAACAGAATGGGATCCACAGTGTTTTAAAGTGATCACACACTTGCAGTCCTGTTCGAGGATGGTGGTCTCTGATGGTCTGTTTCTAACTAAAGTGGTCAGTGGACAAAACAACGCTGAATAAACAATCAGGTTGGGGCAATCACTCTCACTGATTTGTGGTTGCGCTAAAAAACTGACCTATGATATATGGCTGAATAACATTAGTGCTAGAGAATAGGGCACCTACGCTAACCTCTGTGTTCTGTTAAAAGCTTTCACAGTTGGTACCAGCCAGCCACAACCTGACCTCAAAGCAATGAAAGCAAGTGTTGTGGTTCAAAGAATCCAGTTTTCCTCCAATTGAGAGATGGCATGTCACTCCTTGGGAAGATGACAAAGCCAATGTGAGGGGCTAATGCTCCAGGAAATGTTAGTATGTGATGTGATTTTTAGGTATGTGCAATGTGGGCATGCACCCGAGGGGCACTATTGTGAGGGCACACCGCTAATGGTCAACCGCACTGCTAAACGACCCCCACCTGAATGCAATGGTCAGCATCTTTTTCCCCCCTGCACATGGTCAAGTTGAAGGTTTCTCTGAATTTGCACATGACTAAAGTCATACGAGTGTTGTGAAACATCTTGAAACCGCGGACACAATAATGTATGACAATGTCTGACTAAATTCATGGTTTGTCAACCACACAGTTCCATTCTTGTTTCTTGAGTGATACATATGGGAAAAAAGTGATAATCGCACATTTTACTCATTATCCAACTATAAAGTAACTGTGTGTGTGTGTGTGTGTGTGTGTGTGTGTGTGTGTGTGTGTGTGTGTGTGTGTTACAGAAATTATATATGTACCTGACTCTTGAGCAAATGTATGTACAGAAATAAACAGCCAATAAACAAGGCACCGTGCGTGTGCGTGTGCATGTGTGTGTTTCCAGAGTGAGAACAAGTTCAATTGTACTCACAGCAATAACTGCACAAAACACCTCAACAAGCCAGGAGGATATGGTAAGACCTTTACGCTGAATAAAAACATTGCCTATTCACAGTAACTTCACAGTGATTGATGTGCTACCATGCATACAGATGCTCTTTGAGAATGGGATAAATGCCTTTAATGTTTGAAGGACACCTCACATTTCTTCTCTTGCAGTTCATTTGTTGACATCTCTGCTCTTGCTCAGGCATCCCGACAGGGAGATGTGTTCCTTTCAATGGCACCACAAAGATGTGTGAGAGCAGGGGCTGGTGTCCAGCAGAAATTGACAGCATCAAGACGTAAGTTGTGTGCATGTGGTGATTGCTTAGGTATTCAAAAGTGTTCAAAAGCTATTGCTTTTTTTTTGTTCCTCTTCTTGATTACTGTGTAGGACACCGATGATGGAGGTTGAGAATTTCACCATTTTCATCAAGAACAGTATCCGTTTCCCAACCTTCAACTACACCAAGTACCACTCACGATTGCACAGCAGAGTACCATTTTACACCAAGCAATGACAGTGTCTAACACGTTGGCATGTGTGCACACAGAGGGAACTTCCTTCCCACAATTACTGGAGAATACATTTCAATGTGTAACTTCGACATGGTCAACAACACCTACTGTCCCATCTTCAGAGTAGGAGATGTTGTTCGATATGCACAACAGGACTTCTCTAAACTGGCCGCAAAGGTAGACTGATGCTATGTTTGACAGGTCAAGGAAAAAAAGCCTTTACTTGTAGTCAGTGGCATTGTAGGTGATGTGGAAAACAAATGCGCTTCTCTATTTATGAAAATCCAAACAGGGAGGAGTCATTGGCATCAAAATCGGTTGGGTATGTGACTTGGACAAGTCGGATGACGAGTGTAACCCATCATACTCGTTTACTCGACTGGATGCCATGTCACAAAAGAATGCTGTCTCACCTGGCTACAATTTCAGGTATGTACCTACTACTCTCTTCATTGCTGTGTATGTTTATCAGTTCCCACAACTCTGTTGTTCCAACGGTGCACTTTTTTGTGTGTACAGGTTCGCAAAATACTATAAAATGGAAAATGGCACAGATTATCGCACTCTGGTCAAAGCCTTCGCCATTAGGTTTGATGTTCTGGTTAACGGAAATGTAAGTATACGTTTGTAACAATGGGAACTGAAAAAAGGTTTCAAAGGTTTTTAGGAAGAGGAGAACTGTCTGTTGGAACTGAACTTGAGATGATTCTAATTCTGCAGGCAGGGAAATTCAACATGATCCCTACACTCATTAACATGGTGGCAGCATTCACATCGGTTGGAGTGGTGAGTGTATCCCTACATTGTGTCCTGTATTTCAAATTGCAATGAAATATCTCAAGTTCACTTCTTAGCTTTTTGTCCGAAGACAGCCTAAACCAAACTGAAACCGATATTTGGTTTCTCCTGGTTTCTTTGGAAGGGTGTCTTCCCATTGGGGTTTTAATATTGTTCTTTTGTTTTTGATATTTTTTTGACAATTCTGTAGGGCACGGTGCTGTGTGACATCATACTGCTGAACTTCCTGAAAGGAGCAGAGCAGTACAAGGCCAGGAAGTTTGAGGAGGTAAAAACGCTGGTGCTAATGAAGTACATTTGAAATAATTTCCATTCATCAACTTCGATTTTCAATCATTCATGATTTTTGTAGACAGAGTAAAATCCATGGCAGTGTCTCTCCCAAAGTGAGCCAGGGCTTAATTTCGACATTGTACCTTGTGTAACTTCGAGGGAATTTTGTGGGGCCACCATCTCTTTCACCCCTTCCTCGCAGAGGATTTGTGTAACAGCAGTACAGTGCCAACATTTCAACCGGTACAGCAATTTACATGGGCCAGCTCAAGCACTGTTGGTAATTTCCCACAACAAGCCAGCTTGCGGGAACATAAGAGATGATGCAGTTATGCATGACTACTAAATCTGTTGGGTGGCTTTGGCTTGATTATTAAAATACCCCAAACACACACAAAGTTGCTGTAAATCTTGAGTAATATGGGGAGGTGGTGGAAGATGGCGGCTTCCCTGCGGGTTCTATGGTTCTGTGCAAAGTAGTCTCAACAAACAGGTAGTTATGGCTCAAGTCTTGTTTGTAAGAAAGTGTTTGACAAACACTGTTGGAGGTTGAAATCAAGAAAACACTGACTGAAGTACTAGGTAGATACAGTTCTTATTGCATCTCCGTTACATCAGCGGTGTAGAAGCAGAGTGTGTGAACAGGATCGTTTGTAACTCGTACTGCAGATCGATGCTCACGTTGGTGGCGAAACATCTCCTCTCTCTTTTTGCAGGTGTCAGACAGTCCTATGGAACCCCACAAGAATGGGCTCTATCGCTCCCAGCTGTCGCTCAGGCAGAATATGATGAGGTCCAGCGACTCTGGGGCTTTCTCCATCGAGCATTATGGTTGACAAGGGGCTCGAGTGTGATCCATGCTTCAGTCATTTTGACTCCCCCCCATCCATGCTTTTCATCCTGCAGTGCCTCAGCGTAGAGACGTGTGTATATGTCGTTATTGGACTCAAGCTATTCAAAGCAGCTGCAAACATTCACAAGTCAAGAAGAAAAAAGCATGTGTGTCACTGCATGAGGACAAATTGCATGTGAAAGAGAATCAGTCTTTCCCTCCTGCTTGGCTCTTTAAAGAAAGGAAGCACATTTGACTGTAATGTAGCCAAACGAGGCAGCAATAAAGCAGACTGTTGACATTACCTTCGTCTCTGGTTTGCCTCCTGTAACAGCTAGGTTTGTTAGAAGCTAGAACAGCTTGGTGTTGTTCCATTTGGGTAAAATGACTCTGTTCCTTCATGGATTGTGGCTTGGTTGAACAGGCACAGTTGGTGCCGCGATGTGGGCTTATCAGGATTTCAACAAGGAACCTCTGCAGAAAGCCTGATCACGAGCCATTGACTGTGATCAGCTGTGTTCAAACAACAAGACAGTATGATGGAACATGTCCCTTGTGGACCATGATCCTCTACCTCTGTTTAACTACGATATGAACACTTTAACAGTTTCAATGTAAGGAAGGTCAACAACATTCTGGAAAACATTAACAATTATAGAGTTTCTTTAAACAGTTGAACAGTTGAATTTATGAGTGAAAATAAAGTAGGAGGAAGTATAAGTGAAATCCGATAAACATGAGAAACTGCAGAGGATGGACAGAGGACAAGAAACGGCAAGTAGATGCTGTCAGGAGAAAGGTGGTGAATTCAATAAGGAAAGCAGCACTTTGCAATTTCTTCTCATGTTTCTAATGCAGCCTTTTGCAGAGGTGTTCGAGAGGCTCCGTCAGTCTCTATGCGGAGGCTTACAATGTTAGAAAGAACAGCAGTGGAGCCCAGCTGGTACCTTTTCTGTATGATGCTGCAGTTGTTTGGTCCTTTTTTATTTGTCTTTTCATTTTGTGGTTGGTTTAAAATTACCAGCTGCTTCTTCCATGTATGAATTCAAACACTTGATGCAGAAAACTGAGGCAACATATTGATCTTGTCTCGTGTGTGCCAAGATTTTATTGATAGGTGCTGAACTTGTTTCTTTGTTGGACGTTTAGTGTTTTACCCAAACTGGGGCTCGAGTCACCACCTGCCGAATTGAGAGACGGCCGATCTTTCAATTATCATTATATCAAGGGTATGGAGTTCTTACCACCAGGTGACGCCACTAAACCTGAGAACCTTGTGTGTTTCACACTGTACAGCTCCCTGCTCATACTTTAGCTATTACTTTATAAATGCAGCGTGAAGTGTTTGGTACTGATTTAAAATCAGTCTCTCAATAAAAATGCTTTCATGACTGAAAGCATGTCATTCATTTTATTTGTTACTTTAATCGTCAATTATTACTTCTTGCGCAATGATTTTTTTTTACTCGTTTATTATTTTGAAACTATTCTATGAACTCCAAATACTTTAAGCTTCTCGTTTTAGTTTTATCAACAACACTTGAACTTATTCGACCATCATCAGTCATTAATGAACTTCCCCAGACAGTACTTTTGAAAATAATGCTTGAATTTAATTGCTGGGACAAAAATTCTTTTTCATCACATTTGGTTCTTCTTAATAAGATAAAATACTGTGTGAATAAAACGAGCCGTTCTTTCTTTGCATGCAATTGGCTATAATATTCTAGCCCAGAGAAATTAAACTGAGTGTTGGCTTTGAAGAGCGGCGGTGAACTGGTTTGAATCTCAATTATCAGACGGATTCTGCTTCGTCACTGTCTGTTTGAGAATCCGATGTGGTGGCCTGATATGGTTTTCTGTCTTCAGAGTGACGTTAGCCGGTGTCACACACCCACATGTCCACCTCAGTTGGCGGGAGTGTATTAGGAATCTGACTAACATGCCATGTGTTCAGATGGAAGTGCAATTCTAATGCTACAGGAGTTTCAGGTTGGCAGAGTCAATCTGGGGAGAAAAAATACTGAGAATTGTGTTTCATTTCTTAAACAAACATCACAAAACAGAATTGTTCACTTTTTAATACATCATTTAAAGGCCTTGGTGGATCTAATTTCTCAGATTCAAATTTTCTTTATTTGGATTTTTAGTTTTTTTTCTGCAACATACATTGAAAATGTGTTTGGTTCAATCTTGCCTTTTGAATTTAGGTTCTTTCTACCACACACATTGCATTATGATCCAGTCTCACAGCAAAGAGTACAGCACCTATTTCTGGCAGACCATAATTACAGTAGTGCTCATCGTCACATCTGAATTACAGATGTGTCGGTTTGTTGGCTGCATGGAATGCTCCATATCTTTGTATATATGTTTTGTGTTCTTAAGTGTTCTCAGATAGAATAAGTGAATATTTCTAACCACCAGCTTGTGCTCAAGTATTCCCTTCTGGCAGCACATGGCACAAAAAATAACAAACAATGTGTTTCTACAACGTTTCTCAGAAAATGAAGATGGACTGTATCTATAAAGATCCCTCTTCCCCACTCACGGATTTATGTAGGTACAATACGAACTTATTTATTGTAGTAAACAGATCATTTCTCTGATGTGTGATATGATCAAGCTAAATGAAATGAATAGGCAGCACAGTGGAGTTGACCGACCCAGAATGTTACTGAGTGCGGAGGCTATCAGATTGGATTGATGCCCATAGCATTTATCATGTCGTCCCTGCTGATTGACCTGGGATTAGATGGCACAGTTGCACAGTTGCGGGGGGCATTATCTGATCACATCATGAGCAAGGAAAAGAGGAATTTGCCAGAAGCTCAGGTTGCATTAGGCTAGGAACATAATCCTGGAGAGCAGGGTGGGTGCTGGTTGGGTGTGGGCAGATGGGGGGCTTTAATGGCTGAGAAAGCTCCGCCACTGTTAAACAAACCAGTGACACAGTGGTTGTGAGATCTTGAGTTGAGCGCAGGGAGGCTATTGCTCCTTTGGCTCAGTCAATCTCAGGCTCTGCCATTTAAGTTCATCCACCAAGTCTCTGAGACACCCCCCCACCTTTCCCAAAAACCCTGGGACGTCCCTTCGGCCCTGAGGGTGGAACAATCCTGGCCCTGGCGCACTGGTGTCCTGCATGTTTGCAATTTGTTTCTACTCCGATACAGCTGAATCTAATCAGCTATGATGACTGTGACCCCAGGAACAGGAAAGAACACTCCTGCTTTAAACCAATGAATTCACAGACCCACTTGTGGGTTGAATGACTTGGGTTGCCAAAATATGCATTTCTTCTTTCAAACATTTATAGGATTCAAAATTGCAGTGCTCCTTTGAGCCTTAGCGCTTTGATTGACAACGACGTCTCTTGATTGCTGGCTGAAGGCAAATGCTTTGCATTCAATTTCTTTTCATTTCAATGCACACTTTGGCAGAGGGGCAGGAGGAGAAGGGGGCTCTGTTTGAAGAATGAAGGATTTTTGGTTCATTTGGGAGAGGCTTTGTCTCCAGACTCCGAAGTCCTCACATGTGTGGAGTGTTGTCTTCATCGGGTCTAGGTTTCCCTGGTCCAGGAGGATAGGATTTCAGCAGCGAGAAACCAGAGACAGCTCGGCGATTACTTGAGGTGTTTGTCCAACAGCATATACCTGCCCGACAACCCCAAGCTGCCAAATGAGATGCCTGGTGTTTCCATGGCTTGGTTGTTTACAGCACAAGCTACAGAAACCAGGATGTTAGTTAGCACATGTTTATATATATATATACATACATATCCAGTATATATACATACATACATACATACATACATACATACATACATACATACATACATACATACATATACAGTGTGTGTGTGTGTGTATATATATA
>JASSRZ010000868.1:0-11634 GCA_032164315.1 Malacoctenus gilli
CAAGTCGGCAGAGCAACTTTTTTGGAGAGGAAGTCCAAAGAAGTTGTGCAAAAGTCTTCACCTGCCCAGCAGAGAGTCAAAAGCAGCAGTCCTGCCTTCTTGCAGCCCATCATGTCCAACTCTGTGGTCACTGATGTCTGTCAATCTGCAGGCAGTCAGTAAGTAGAGGTGGGAAATGTTGGTTTTGCATTGACTCCTCCTCATTGAAAAGCGAATCAAATTGATTTGGATCCTTTGTATTTTTATTCAAGCTGGTCTTTCATAAAAGAAATGAAGTGTTTGTTGCGACATTGTTCATCTGGAAGCTGTATTGCTCGGGTGCATTCAAACTCAACGGTCATGATTACCTTCCTGTTATTTATGTTGTGTGTACCTTGGAGACTTTTATTCCCAGATATGATGACAAAATTTTCCACCCCCTTTCTCAATTGCGTTCTGTTATTGGTATGAGGGCTCCTCCTCTGGTTGCTTCATGTTTCACATGTTCAGGCACTGACAGATTTTTGTTTCATCTCACATACACAACATGCCACTGTGTGTATCTCTCCCACAGAAATACACAGCAGTGTCCTCAAGCTGCATATTCTGTCCAATCAAAGTCACTGTATTGCTGGAAGCATCGACGTCAAAACTGTACTTGTTCTGTAGTGACTTTTTGCGATGTAAAGCACCAGTAGATTTCAACCCAATCCACTCCAATTTTTTCCCTGCGAACTGTCTGATCCAGCCTGTGTTATAGCTGTTCACTGAATAAGAGACCTGACAGGTGATGGACAGACGCTGACCAGGCTGCACAGTCACAGAAGCTGGCTGAGTCAGCGTTTCACACCTCACATCTGGAAAGAGAGTTATTGACAGTCACACAAAACACAAATATAAAGAATGAAATGACCCTAAAAGATTGTGTCATGACAAATTACAAGTGATGAGGAGGACTCACAGGCTCCAGCTGCACAGAGCAGCAACACAGCAAAAGGAAACATGGTTCACAGTGAAGCTGATGAGCTGCCAGCGTCGGCAGGTTGTGATGTTTTTATACACCTGACTCCTGCTGAGTTTGCATAGATTTGAACATGTAGCAGTGTACTTGGCTAATCTTGTACTGACAAATTATCCCCCTAACTCTGGGCTTTGTGTTTTTTTTCCACACAGCTACATTTACACAGTGCATTAAACCATGTATGCCTCACGAGACTCACCGATCCAGCAGCAGATCAGATAGACTATGAAAGTTGATACATTGGAACATCTGACTCTATAAAAATAGTGAAGAAATGAAACTTTCCATGTATGTGGGTTTGACTGTGCTGGTATATTGGCTTACTCAAATATTATAAAGTAATAAATGTTTGGTAATTGGGCTGTATTTGCTTTGTTTAGTCTTTGCAAAGGACTGACAAATTTTTTTTTTTTAATGAAAGCTTTACACAAACCAAGAGCCGAGACGTGCTTTACATCACCATGACTCCAAGTTGGACAGAAGGTGGACGAATGAGTGTAAAAACTAACTGCATCCACAAACAAATCTTTTACATGACAAGATGTGGTTTGAGTTTCTGTGCGGCAGTTGCATCCCTTTCAGTCACTGTGTCTCTCTGGCACAATAATAAACAGCAGAATCCTCAGCTGTCAAACGGTTCATCTGCAGATACGCCTGCCGTTTATTGTTGTCTCTGGTGGTGGTGAACCGGCCTTGGACAGAAGGAGAGTAGTAGATGCTGCCACTGCCACTGCTGATGTAAGAAAGCCATTCCGGTCCTTTTCCAGCAGCCTGTCTGATCCAAACAATGGAAGGATCGCCACTGAACCCTGAATATGCACAAGTCAGTCGGTGCGATTCTCCAGGTCTTTTAACCGTTGCTTCAGACTCAGTCAGTGTTTGACCATCCGTACCTACAAAGAAACACCAACAGGTCAGTCGTAGCGGGAAGTCGCAGGTCCGACAGTCCGCCTGAATTTCATGTTCTTACCAGTAAACAAAATGATGAAAGCAACCAAACAAACAGGCCTGAGCATTGTGAAAAATAAAAAATCCACTCTCATTATTGACTTCAGAATTTTGTAGCTGAGAGTAATTTCCTGAACTCTAACCTGCAACACATATATAAAAGCATTTGGTCTGTCAGTTTTGCATTGGCTCCTCCCTCTGATTGACAAATTACATATTAAACATGTCAGAAAACTGCATTTCATCTATATTTATTCCCTGAGTTCATTGTATGAGAGGAATCCAACTTCTTCCCTTCTGAAAAGTTTCAAAAACGGTATGTTTCTACTTCCAGACATGGATTTTTGATGAGTGAACTTAAGATAAAAGGAGGCTTTGACCCATTATAGCAAATGTTTTTTGACACCACGTTTGTTTTTGCGATTTCATGTGTCATTTCAGGCTGCAGCTTTAAATCCTTTACCGCCCCCTGCTGGCTATTTTGTGATTGTTGCCAGTTTTTCAGCCGTTTTTGTTCGGTGAAAAAGGCATTTATGACTATGCTGCCCAACTTTTTGGGTTGGAAATTGGCCTTGTATGACATTTACAATGAAATGCTCAAGATACTAAGCCTGAGAGTAGTGTTGGGTCTCATGTAGAAAAGTTCTTGTACAGGCACGTTTGTGACAGGTATCATTGTGGAGCCTCGTACACAGTAATAAACAGCTGTGTCCCCAGGCTTCATAGTCAGCCAAGTTAATGTGACTGAGCTGCTTGCAGTGTGTGTGTGGTACTGGAACTTGTTTTTCAAAGCATTGTTTTGGTAATAGTCGCCTCCACCCCACCGAAGCAGAATCCACTCCAACGCCTGCCCCTGCCGCTGTCTGACCCAGCCTGTGTGAAAGTTGGTATCAGTCAGAGAATAACCAGAAACCCGACAGGTGAAGGTCACAGGCTCCCCACAACCCACGGACAGTGAGTCTGGCTGAATGAGATCAATGCTGAGTCCACCTGGGGGAAAAAAAAAAAAAGAAAAATCATTGTCTCCAACACTCATCTTCAGACTGAGTGCTTTTAATGCAGTCACAGGCCAGTAAAAGTGTCTCACAAGATACAACAGCAAGCAGCAGAAACACAGGCAACATGGTGGAGGTCTGAGCTGAACTGATGGCAGCTCCTCTGATACAGGGAGGCACAACCCACTTACTTATCAGACCACAACTGAGAGAACACGATTTACATAATGATTGAAAATAGCAACGTAAACTATAAACAAATCAATTCAAATGATATGATTTATTTGGTCTCAAAAGGCTTCATGTGCTTTGAAAGTCATAGAAGTAAGTTTTTTCTGTCGTCGTGTTCATATATTGATGCTTGCGTGCCCATAATCACATGTGCATAACCTAATTACATTTGTATATTGACAGACTTGTGCTACAGAATTTGTAAGAACACATAATACACCCTGATTATGTGCAGTAATGTTGGCATATGAAGTCAAAAGTGTGCATACATTGAGGACCTCAAGTGTCCCTCACCTCAGGCAGTTTTACCGCAAACTTTAAGCAATGCAACTTTGCAACTTTTCTGTGCTGGCAGGTGTTGAAACACAAGTTTTTGTCAGTTCCTGCCAGAGTCGGGTTTCGTTTTTATTGGGTTTTGTGAACTTCCTGAACCCTCCAACAGCATCGTATCGTGAAGCTTAATAGTTTGGCAGACAAGAAGATACACACTGTGACAAATGGGAGCCTGTGAGTCTGAATCGAGGGCAAATTGCCCTTGTCACACTAGGCTGGAAGTGCTCAGCTGAGTGAGAGGCCCATCTGGGTGGATGGGAGTGTGGACAGAGAGCAACACAGCAAACACATGCACAAATCTGATGATAAAAGCAACATTTTGTCAGCACACAAATTTAGACATGTGTGTTTGCACAAATAGCTCGACAGACACAAAAAGTACGACGCACTCACGAATACCATTGCGCATACACAAACACGAGTTACAGAAATACAAGTCTATTCATATACACAAAAGCCATTTTGCTGTACAGAAGAGCTGGTTACATTGCACTGGAGTTTTACAAGCTTCTTTTCGTCAGCGGAGTGTTATTCTGGGAGTTTTTATAGCTTTGTTTCATTTTGGAGGGAGTCGCCTTCAACTTTGATGGCCTCAGAGTTTTTCGCAGGATACCACAAGGCCAACAAACGCTGCGGAGGACAGAAAAACAGTCGAAAAACAGACTGAATCAAACCAAGAAGAAAATTTAAACTTATGGATGTTTTGAGGCGAATACCTCTCTGAGGGTGCCTTTGGTGAAGCAGATTTCAATAACAGCCCACACAGGTGCGGCAACCACAGACGAGAGAGCCATGACCCAGCCCACTCGATAGGCCCAGTCGGGATACACGTAGCCCCCCCTGATCGTCAGTGGTTTGTAGTCCAGGAAGTAGCAGACAAAACAAACCTTGAAAGAAATAACAGTGGAGAATGAAAAAATACAACATGCTGTGTGTTTCCTTATAAATTTATAGAGAAAAAAGGCATCAGAAAAAGAAAGAATAGGCCGGAATCTTTGCTGTCACTTATTAGAACACAACATTCATTTAGCAGCTTACTACTGTAGTCACTTGACACCCTGTGTTGTGTTTTCTGTGGCACATTAACTTTGAACATAAGTTCCGAAGTAAACTATACCCAGAAGAACTGCATGAAGTTACTCATCAATGTGCTGGCCCATTAAAACTATCAGCCACTCCAACGAATGCAGTGATCTCTGTCATGCAGAGGTACTGCGTTTTGGCAGCAGCAGAGGACTGACACACACACACACACACTTGAGCACAATCAAGGCAAACATGTTGAAACACTGTTCTTTTACTTAACAATTACATTTCCCTCATGCAAGTGGACAAACAGAAAGTAATCTTATTCTGACATTGTTTGAACTCAGAGTAAAAAGAGAAAAGGTGTAACAAAATGATGATTACGAGTCGCAAAAAAATGCAAAATATTGACGTTAAAAAAACACATTCGTCTTGATTTGTCTCAGCTGCTGTTTGGACTTACTACAGAGAGGATGGGGGTGAAGTAACGCCAGCACAGGCTGAAGAAACAGCTCGGCCTCTGTCCCATCATGTCCTCCAGTTCGTCACACAACCGCTCAGCTCCTGCAATCACAGAATGCTGCAGTCAATCATTTCTGAAAGCATCATCTTGCTTGTTTGTGGAACTCCGTTCATATGAATCATTTCACTCATGAGAAATGTTCAAATGCAATTATGACTGTTGATTGATGGACTGGTGTCTTTTTATCTCACTTTTACATCCAAAAAGATTTATTGAAATCATAATATAGATAAAATCGAAAATATAAAGTTTGTGTCTCTAATCACACATTTGAAGTATTTTACAGGCTTTTGTTCTTGAAGAAAGGGGGGAAAAAAAGGCTGGGCTGAAAAATAAGTCTACTTGAGGCCTTTGTTCATCACAGAACAACCTTAAAAAACTCAGTTTAAGAGAAACATTCCTTACCGAAGACCCAGCCAACAGCCAAACACTGCAGCAGACTGACAAATAGTAAACACGAGCCATTGGCGCCGTAGTGATCAATCAGCTGGAATAGATAGACTCCACCCTTGACAAAAACATACCTATTTTAATCTTCTTTCGCAAGCATCTTTAAGACAGAGAATCTAAAGCTCCAGATGTGACTCTGCTACAGCTGTACCTGGGTCGTGAGTGAGATCTGAATGATGAAGCAGATCAAGCTGAAGAACAGGAGAAAGATTTCTCTGCGCCAGGGTCGGCGCATCAGCCTCGGGAACATGTCGATAACAGACGATGTTATCGTTTCCAAGCCTGTGAACTAACACACAAACACACTCATGCACATGTGAGGGATACAAGCTTAAATTTGGAGGGGGAATGACCGATTTTTGGCCCCGTGCATCTGCACATTGACAGAGCATTGACAGAGGAAGGCTTTGGATTGGCTTTTATCAATGAACATTGACTGAATGTAGGGAAAACCTAACAATGACTTACTGGTTCAGCCTTTCATCGTTTTCTCACACTGAAGATTATTAACTGATGTAAAAGCATGAACGTCAACATTGTTTGAAGGAGGGAACCGCCACCATTTCTTCCTGGCAAAGCCTCAACTTTCCCAGGAAAACACTTCAAAGTCGTCAGAAGCCTCCACCTTACCACAGTGTCAAGCCCTAACAGGATGAGCATGATGAAGAAACACGCAGCCCACAGCTGTGGAAGCGGCATCATGGCGACCGCCTGTGGAAATACAACGAAAGCCAAGCCAGGACCTGCAGAACATCAAGGAAAAATAAGGTCCCTTCATGTCTGATCTCGTTTTTTTGCAAGCTTTCCGGATAACAAATTTCATTTTATTGGCACACAAAACTAGCTTTGTTACCTGAGTCAACCACCATGTTGATGGGAACATTCTGTTTATAGGCCATGAAGCCCAGAGTTGAAAAGACCGCAAAGCCGGCTACAAAGCTGGTGCAACTGTTGAGAGCGCACAACCACAAACTGTCCCTGCATGGGCAGAAAACGGACAACAGTGAGAACTTTAAGAGCAACGGACCGCTCTCCTGCAGTGGCGATCACATGACTTACTTGTAACAGTTGTTTTTCAATTTGTTGTAGCTGCCCAGTGTGGTTATGCTTCCTGATGAAACCCCATAAGAGAAGAGGACCTGAGAACAAGCGTCCATCCACACCTAATCAAGGGCAGATTGGAGTTAGATCGAGGGCCCCTGAGCAACCACAAGGTAAGTTTGGCACAATAACTATGGATATTTATTACTTTTCTCATTTACAAAAATGCCACATTTCCAGCCAGTGATTTGAAAGTGATGCGCTTGGCCCACCTGTAAGTCTGTAAGACGGGAGGGATCTGGGTAGAGGTAAAAGGCCACGCCCTGCCAGGCCCCTGGAAGCGACAACCCCCTGACCAGCAAGATGGCCAACATGACATACGGGAACAAGGCCGTGAAATAAACCACCTGAAATTCCAACAAACACAAACAAGATCAGATTTTTGCTTTTTTTGGTGTCATGAAAAAAATCCCATTTTTTTCCCGCATCATCTTGCATCATGATATGACCTCCTAGTGTTTCATGCAGTAACCTGACTTCCAGTGTTCAGTGACCTTTCCGGTGGAGCGAACTCCTTTCCAGATGCAGAAGTAACAGGCCGCCCAGCAGGCCAGAAGACACAGCAGCAGCTCCCACTGCACTCCGCCCATGTCCTCGATTCCCGCCGACATGGACAACAGTTTTCTCCTGTGAGAAGTCGGCAGACAGTATTAAAAGTATGCGATGAAGAGGAGTACAGTATTGCAGGACACAGTGCTGTGTCACACTCACTCCCAGAATTCGGACACCGAAGACTTGGATAGATTCCCTGAGCTCCAGTCTGCTGTCATGTTGTGACTGTGCACTGTAGAGTGGTTTGAAAAGGTGATGTCCACGCATTTGTCTGTCAATATAAAAACACAAAATGAACAGGAATGAAAAGTGAAGCTGACCACAAGCATGATATGAGGATACAGTTCTCTGGAGGGTCTGCACAGACCTCACCTGTGTTCCAGGGATTACCACAGGTGGCCCAAGGTAGGGGGTCTCTGAAGCAGTAGATGAGGTAGAGGAGGGCCCAGGCCAGGACGATGCAATACATCCTGGAATACAGCTGGATCACGATGGTCGAATAACCAGCGCCTAACAATGAGATTCGTAACAAATTGTACAGAGATCAATCAGTCTTCCCGAAGAAAAAGGGCGTATTCATGCTGGCTTACAGAACACATAATGGACCATAAAGTAGGATTTCTGTTCAAATTCGTACATTTTTTTCTGATTCTGTTTTTTTTTTTTACAAAGAAAATGATCTAAAAATGGGAAACAGCCGTGATTACCTTGTGCCAGTGGGCAGAGTTTTGTCCAGCACGTGATGGCGCCCTCCTGAGTGTACTGACCAATCACAGTCTCCAGAAGGTAGAGAGGCGCGCCGCACAGCACAGCAAAGAAGCAGTAAGGCAGCAGGAAAGCCCCTGTGTACAGTCCACATCATTTCATATTATCATGATAGACTATGACATGTACAAAGAGAGTAAATGTGCTGAGTATTGAAAAACATTTTTAAGATGTTTTGTTTCACTTGGAAACACTATCAGTGGGCACGTCCGTTAATTTGTTCAAACAAGTGTTTTAAACACTTGACGAGCAGAGGTTCTGTCCTAAAGAACCTGCTAAACATGCTGGCATAGCTAAAATTCAAGGAACTTACTCTAAAACCCGTTTTTCTCAACACTCATGTTGCTCAACTTTCCCTGAGGGAAAATTTCTCCAGTGAATGCCCCTCCTGTTTTCACACCAGTCATTGAATGAAATCAAACTTCTTTCACAACTTCAGACTCCAACGGTTGACTTTCCCACCTGCTTTACAACTTTGGTGAAATAAAAACATCAAATTTACGAGAAATAATGAAATTAAAAGCAGCTTAATTGCACATCATATCTGGTATCTGGGATCTCAGCCATGAAATATAGTTTGATGTTAATATGACAGTTGAAGGAAAAGACTATTTAGATCGAGAGCAACACTGCTATGAACATCAAGAAAATAGTTTATATTCATGGATTTAAGAATTGCAACTTGTCCAAACTTCTTTTTTTTAAATGCATGATGCAGTTTCAAAAGCAGTTAGCCAGAGTAAACATTTACCCACACCGTGTTGGGAAAACCGCCTGTTGTTAAAAGATTAACATCATCAAATACTATCAAAATCATCAAAACAAGAAAATGCAGTCAATCTCTGTTGTCGTAACACTGGATGAAATTATCCAACAAGAAGTCAATTTAATGAGTTTGGCATTCATTGAAATAAATCAGATTTGATCACGGTGCTTTTTCTTTGAACTTTTGATGAGGTATCAAAACAAGCAATCAGTTCATCACCTTGTGCTTCCACTCACCTCCTCCATTCTTGTAACAAAGGTAGGGGAACCTCCACATGTTGCCCAGGCCCACCACATTGCCCGCAGATGCCAGGATGTATTCCCTCTTCTTGGTCCAATGCTCCCTCTTGTCCTCGGTGCTCTTCATGTCTGTGCTCGCTGCTCGATGGCCTGATCAGAAGTGTGAAGCACACACCGCAGTCAGCCCAGTGACACAGGTGAGACTCGGAGAGCCTGCTGTGTTACATAACAGGGGGCCAGAATGTGAGTGAGCATGTGGTGGCTGATACTCCGCTCAGGTGCAAATTTGGAGGGGACGGCAGGATTTCTTCTTGAGGGATTCACACATATTTCTCTGAAATGGAGAGAAATAGATAACTTCACAGTCAGGGTCGAATGATAAAGAATGGTTCCATTCAAAACAAATAAAGCAGAGGGATTCATTTAGCATTTCAATGCACAAGGTTGCCTAAAGAACAATACCGACATGCAAAGCACTAAAACACCAAAAGTTTCAAAGCAAAGTTATTTTTGCAGGTGTCAGATTGAGCAAGAAATGAATATGTCAAAAACGAAGAGAAAAAAACCATCATGGTATCAGTCAAATATTACTTTAAATCAGTATTGATTTACTTTTCAGGATGTTTTTGGTGTGACAGTTTTAGTTCACAACTATCTGAAAAATGCTAATAAATTTTCATGTGTTGGTTGTGCTGAAGAAAATGCTCCCCAGGTTTTCCTGTGTAAGGTTCAACTCCTTTGATATTTATGTCAGAATAAAACCTTCTATCTTCTTTCTTGCAGTCAAGGCAAAGACTGTGATAATTATACAAGGTTGCTGTGATTACAGGCTACTTGAGGTTTTGGCTCATTCGCTGCAGTGACCTCTCTCACTGGGAGAGTCGGACGCAGTCAGAAGCAGCAGAGTCCTCGGTCGTCGCGCCGTTCCTCTGCAGATACACCTGCTGTTTGCTGTCGGGATGGTAAACCGGCCTTGAAGTGACTGCGAGTCGGGGATGCTGCCGCCACTATCGCTGATAGAAGCAACAAATTCCAGTCCTCTCCCATCAGCCTGTTTGATCCGAGCATTCCAGTCATGGCGACTGAACCCTGAATCGGTGCAGGTCAGTCTGTGGGAGTCGGCAGGCCGTTCACCGACGAGATCAGGTTCATTAGAAATAAAAACAACAATCGCGTTGAATGTGATCACTTTGAAAGACATCTTTTTTGTCATGGGCTTGAAGGAGGCGGTGACTCGGTCTCGAAGGTGTGCTTCAGATGCTTGAGTGTGATTGGAGTTTGAGGTGTCATCCATCAAGGTTGTGGGAAGCTTTTGACAGCCTTCACATATTCCGTGTTGTCATAATGTCTCCCACATCTTCTCACACTCTAACTCTAACTCTGACTGATGTCTATGCTGGTTTTTAATCAGTGTTCAAGGGACTTTACATGACATTCACACTGATTGAATGGCTCACTCATTGGCAGACATCTGTGAGGGCATCTAAGTTCTTTCCCGAAGCTGTTGTAATGTCTAAACCATGAATATTAATCATTAGTGAGATAAGTATAACCCTAAATAAAGGCTTCGTGCTTGGCGGTTTTCCACCGCCCGGTTGCACAGTTACAGGGGCAGGCTGAGTCAGCGTGTCACCTTTTACATCTTTCAAAATAAAGTGGAAAAAAACAGTTATGGGAACCAATAATGGGCTTTTCTGAAAAACAAAACTTTGACAGTTTAAGACACTCACAGGATCCAGCTGCCACCAGTAGGAAGAGAGTGACAGGAAACATGGTTCATCTGTAATTGATGTGTTGTCCACCTTCACCTTCCTGATGCAGGGATGTGCTTTATATACGTGCCTGACAAAGGAAGTGGGCTGACTTTGCATTGAATGCAACATGGTATGACTTCATTTTGGCAAATAATCTTTGTAAAGTTTTTATCTATTGCATTTTTATGTTCTTTGATCAAAGACCTTTGCACCTGCATTATATGCAGAAGTCTCTTCTATTGTGTGTCTCACTGAGCCTCGGGAAAGATTAATTATAAAATCTTCTCTTGGGATCTGAAAGTGGTTTTTCCATTTTTCAGCTGCCAGAAGCGATCAAAAGATGCCAAAAAAACCAAGTCTTTTATTTTGTATTCACACTGTCAAGTTTTGTTTTAAACATAGCTCATTCAATTGGTTTTCCACGGACTAAGTTTCTAATGAAGTCAAATAATACTTATGAATCTGAGTGTGTTGAGTATCTGTGCAGCTTTTGTATTGCCTTCAGTCACTGTGTCTCTCTGGCACAATAATAAACAGCAGAATCCTCGACCGTCAAACGGTTCATCTGCAGATACACCTGCCGTTTATTGTTGTCTCTGGTGATGGTGAACCGGCCTTGGACTGACTGAGAGTAGCGGATGTCGCGACTGCAAATGCTGATGAAAGAAACCCATTCCGGTCCTTTTCCAGCAGCCTGTCTGATCCAAGCAATGGGAGGATCGCTGCTGAACCCTGAATATGTGCAGGTCAGTCGGTGTGACTCTCCAGGTCTTTTAACCATTGCTTCAGACTCAGTCAGTGTTTGGCTGTCAGCATCTACAAACGACACCATTTAAAAAAAACCAAAAAGACAGAATGAGATCTGGGGAGTTAACCAACATGATGTTGGCTGCTGATAAACACTGAAATAGATCAGCTGAGGAGGACTCACAGGGCAGCCAGAGGGCAACC
>JASSRZ010000869.1:0-11633 GCA_032164315.1 Malacoctenus gilli
ATATTTACTTTTTTTTAATTTTCTTTGAGTGTGTGAGGTGGAGCAAGAGGCAGAAAAAGGCAGATTTTTGAAAAGAAGAAGATGAACACAACACCAGGATGCAACTAAACATCCTCAGTGGGAGGAAAAACTCCAGTTTGTTGAAATAATGCTAAAATTTTGAGGGGAAACGAATCTGTTCTCGGGAGGGGGGGAAAGTCAGAGTTTTCTTTGATTAATCACCGACTGCATCAACCACCTTTGCTTTGTGCTTGTTCGACTGTTCCAGAAGTCGATTTGATTCATGCATTCACTCGCCACACGTGCGCCTCCATCCCGGCCTCACATCCGCCTTCTTTCAGGGCGCCTTGCGAGTGTATTTTCAGTTGCCCTACTTTGGCGAGCAGCGACTAAAGTTTGTGCCGATGCAGCGCCCGGGATGAGCCACAGAGGAGCTGCGCAGACAGCTTCAATGATAAACTGGCTGCGCTTCTGTCGACCCGCAGCCGTCGTACGCATCGCAGAAACTGGGGCGCTCGCGTGTCGCTCGCAGCCGTCGGGAAGCTGCGGGGGCTCCGAGCCCCGAGATTAACTGCCACAAACTGGCAGCAGCCGTTGCTTTTAATCAGACGTTCAAATTAAAAAAATCTGCGTCTCGTCGTGCTACTTCTGGGGTGCACCTCTCAGCTCGCGACATGGCTCTCTACCAGAGCCAGAGCTCCACACGGAGGCCGCGTATCGATGTGCCTCCTCTTTATGCTCGTTCGTCTGACGTCCGCGAGCCGGTCCCGGTAACTCCCGAGGGAGAAGTCGGGAGGAATTCCCCGGTTGTTCCGATGAACTCTGGCAGCAGCAGCAGCAGCAGTGAAGATGAATCGTCTCAGCGTGCCGTCTGTGAAGTAAACGTGCAGAAAAAACCTGCTTTTGTCTCGAATGGAGCTTAAATTTCAGTAACCACGCTGAGTTCGTAGAACAGGGAGGCCAAACGTGCCAAAACGACGATGTTTGCACAGTTTAAAACCTAAGAACTGCTTTGCTAAGTTTTAAGTTGGCTCTCTGACATTTTTGGTCAAAGCGTCGGTCATAAAACGGTCGTTGTACCCAAAACTGTACAGCAGGTGGCAGCAATACCACCGAACTTAAAGGCGTTAAAGCGAGTTCCTTTGTGCCTGGCTAAAGGAGGTTTCTGGTCCGTCCCATTTAAAAGGAGGTTTGTGGAGGTGTTTCAGCTTGAACTTGTTTTTGGCAGCGAGTGGACGCTTCAGGTCCAGTTTAAGCTCCAAATCCGACAACAAGTCAGTGAATCTTTTCGCAGCACTCGGAGGCACCGAAGCATTTGGAGCTACGTGCACTGAAAGACAAATTATTCCCATTATCGAGAGTTATAGCAGAGGAGGAATGTGTTGCATGCAGACGCTCAGAGATGTCGGAGGAATTCCCACGTTGTTCCCGTGAACCGTGGCGGACGTGGGAATGAAGACGGATGAGCTGCGCAAACGTCCTGTGCAGAAACTCTTGCACGTGTCGCCTTCACGTAGCTTCAGATGAGCCGCGCAGGACTTCTTCCTCAAATGCCGAAACGGCAGCAAGAAATGTAGCACAAACAGTTCTGTAGCGTGCATCTACTGTGAGTAGATCTACGGTGGAAAGCAGGAACGCGTTGCACGTGTGTTTGCACAGCGAGACCCAAAGGAGGCGTTCACGGAGACTCCGTAGTTCCTACAAGTCTGAAGTGGGAATGGCGATGAATTGGCTAAGCCAGCTTAGCACGTAGCCTCGAGAAACAGATGGCGTTGATTTGCGATTTCTCGCCGCGCAATCGAACCGGCCCAAACTGAGACGGCGGAGCTGAAGGGGACGCCTGCATTTGTAGTTACAGTCACGGAGTTGCAGCCGTCTGAAGCGTGACTCCATCGGGGAGGAATGCGTCGACGCTCGGCTGCTTACACCCAAAGGAGGCGTTGAGCCGAAACTCGGCGGTCGCGGCCGGGAGCCGTGCTGGAAGTGAGGACGAGTTGGCCGAGCGAGCTTCCTGTGGGGCCGCTTCTGCCGCTCGCAGCAGAACACGGGCTGCAGCGTAACCGGGACGCTTCCGACGACACTTCCTATAAGTGGGTCAGCACCGCTTCCTCCGGTCGAGTTGAAGGTGGTGCATCCCGAGACCGCGGCGGCGAGTTCAGAGGGACGCGCGAACCTCGAGAGCGTGCCGACAAATAATTGATGCTGTTGCAGTGCAGGCTGGATGTTTCTGCGTGTCGAACGCTCCTCGACTGTCCCAGGAGGCGAAACCCTGTTTACAGCAGGCGCGCACGTTTTCAGACGGCACTACATCATGAGCAGGACGCGGATCCGCCGCTCCACCAAAAGTACCAGGAATCCAGTAATAAACCCCTCGAGAGTTTGTGGCCTCTGATGGAGCAGCAGGAAAGGAGGAATTTGTGCCTTTAATAGCACAGCAGAGAGATAAATAACGTCAACACGAGAAGACTTTCAAAACGGGATTTAAAAAACCGTCTTTCCGGATTATTTTCCAGCTGTGGCGCCGTCTCTCGCTGCGAAGCCTCACTCGCAACCCGCGGTTTGTTTACTTCACGTGTCGAAGGTAAACAAAGACACTCGGCACGTTTCAGAAGAGCTCACAGCTCGACAGAGCCGTCGGTCAGACTCCGCCTCTCGTCTGAGTTTTAAAAAGCAACTTCCTGAGTGCTCACGTGTGACTCCGCCCCCATCGGTGGCGCTGGGTCTTCTGTAAGATGGTGTTGAATGAACACGATGGGACTTTAGGTTTTTTTCTTGTCCGTGCAAAAGCGTCTTCTGCTTCACGGTCGCCACGGTGATCTCCTTGGAAACTAGCGTAATGTGAAGCGGAGTCTGATTCCAGTCAGACTACGCAAATACATGCAGGTTTTCTTGCTGGTTGATTGCAGATCGCATTTTTCTCACGCGAGCTTTCCTGCGCTCACCGAGGATTCTCTGTCCGGCCGCCCGTCCTCGTCGGTCTCTCGTCCGCCGTCCTCACTCTGCACCAGGACGCTGCGGCTTCCTCCTGCATAAACAACGACAGATGTTTCGCTAAACTCTTTTGGCGCCTTTCGCACGGCGAGGAGGCGGGTTTGGTCCCACAGAGCTCCGACAAAACAAACAAAAACAAAACACGCGGTCTGAAAAACAACGACTCTAAAGCTTTAAATCGGGCGCTGCGGCCTGACGTTCGGCTTCCAGGGGACGGCGTCGCTGAAACGTGTTTTAAAGACACCTCAGACAACAAACGAGCGGAAATGCATCCCAGCAGGTCGAGCTGATTGTTTCTCTGGTTTGCGAAAGAGTTTCGACGATTTTTTTCCCCTTTTGATGAAACACCAGCAACGATTTATCAAACGAGCAATTTCAAGAGTATTTTAGAAATATTAATAGTACAAAAAAAACCAACCTTTGCTTGAAATGAAGCAGGTTTTTACTGGAAATGTATTTTATACGACAACACACAGAGTCTAGGAGGGAAATGGTGAATATCATCCCTCTAATTTGTTACTAGAATCAATTTTTAAATTCAAATGGATATTTTTAAGCATCTGAGATGAAGTGCAAGTGGAGCGCTGATTAAATTTCAGTATTTTAGGAGAGTTGTAGCAGAAAAAGAGGAGGATTGGTTTCATGTGGCTCCTCAAACTTCCTTTAAATTTTAATAAAAGTGTCACTGAGCCCGAAATGGGTTGAAGCTCTTACGGTAAAAAAGATCTAATCTTCCCTTCTGTCCTTATTCAGAGCTTCAACTGTTGAAAAACACATTTTTCTAGGTTATAAAGTTACGTTTATGCTCAGAAATATAAAAAAAAATCCTCTTAGCTTTTACAATCAGTCACCGTCAGAGCGAGAGGAGCAGCGGCGAGCGTTACCGACATCCTTCAAAATCCCCCATCGCCATCTTTGAGTCATGTTTTCACCCTTCGAAGGGCGTCGACCGGTCGCGTGACGCCGTTTTCTATGCTGCCGCTCTGCCACAGTGGCAAAAAAACGCTTCAAGGTTCCTCCGTCCACCTGACGTTCACGCTCCCAACGGCGAGCGTCTCCGTGTGAAACGCGACCGTCTCGCGGCGCGACTGCATTGCAAAAAGCTGTGATGTTTTCTGTTCACTGTATTCATGTGTACAGTGATTTCTTTTATCAATTTTATGGTACGTGATCTCTGTTCTGCAATCCTGCAGCTGTTGTTTTTCTCTGTTTTTCTGTTCTGGAGCCGATGCTTTAATAAATACCTTTTCTACAGTACGAAGGGATCCTACGCAGTGCTTGATGTGTCTGAGCCGCGTGGCAGGAGCGCGGCGCTGCTGGTTTACGACTGCAAACGGCATTAAAAAAAAAAAAAGGACATTCCTCCGCCTCGTTTCTCGCTCCTTGAAGCACCATTTTGTGGCTCCGCTTTTGAATGTTTGCAGGAAGGACGCCGGGACGCCATGCAGGGAAGGTAAGACGCATGGCAGTGACATGCGGAGGACGAAGAGGCCGCCGGGAAGCCGAGAGCGCCACCAAACTCACCGTGAAACACAAGACGAGCTCCGAGAATTACAGCCTGCAGAGCATTCATGAGTTCACTCCAGCCATTTATACAGAAAAGTACTAGAAAATATATGAACATGGCCAAAAGTAACACAAGTCATGCTCTGACCGGCACTGATGTGCATTTGAAATTTCAGAGGAATTGGTTGAGAATTGCAGCCTGTACAACAGTCCCAATTTTGCTCCTACCATTTATAAAGAAAAGTACCTAATGAGCTTTTTAATTACAAGAAAAATAACTTAACGCCACCAAAACCAACATCATCTGATCAGGACTGATATTCATATGAAATATCAGAGGAATTGGTTGAGAATTGCACCCTGTACAAAATTTCTATTTTTGCTCCAACCATTTATAAAGAAAAGTACCTGATTAGTTTTGTAATTACAAGGGGAAAAAATTGAATTCAACCAAGAAATGACACGAGTCACCCTCTGACCAGTACCGCTGTGCATGTGAAACACTAACAGGATTGATAAAGATGTACTTTTCTGTATAAATGGCTGGAGTGCTCATGACCACTGCCAGCCTGTTGTGCTGAGGAACCAGGAGCTCCCTGATCACACTGCATGAAAGCACACCACAGGAAGTGGAGATGAGATGAAAGAAGGGAGTGATCCGACGACCGTCCCTGACGAGTCCGCTTTCAGATGCTTTTACTTTGAAAGTCCATCTTTTCTTTTCATCAGTTGTACGAAATGTTTAAAATGGCCTCATGTCCTTTTTTCACACAGGCCGTAATCATATCACAGCTAAAAGAGTTACAAATGTGATAATTATGGATAGAAATCTGAGACGTTAATGTTTTGATTGAAGCCATTTGGAGACTGTGATTAATTCTGATTACTCGCGATTAATTAATCGACAGTTCCCGTGTGAGTCATTCCACAGAAAATGAAACGCCAGTGACACTTGGCTCTGACTGACCGAAGGTCACGCGGTGATTTCCGGCTTCAGACGGCAGGAGAAACGTTTCGGTGAGAGACGCAGGGACGCCCGTCCGGAGACGGCGTCCTACGGGGACGGATCGGCCTAACGAGGACACGCAGGCGGCAGCCAGGACGCCGAAACACGCAGGAGCCTTGATCGCAGCGAGACTTTTGTAAACAGTTGTTTGTTCAGCTCGTCCTCGCGATCCTGCATCCACGTTCTCGCTGCGACCGGATCTCTCGCATCAAACGAAGGTTTTTCCGCGCTGGTTTCATGGAAAATAATGTCTTTATAAGTTTCCTTAATTAACCGAAAGCAGCTATTAGTGGAGAAATAAGCAATTAGGGGAATATTCTTCAGAGGAAACTGTTCAGCTAATGATTTCTAGTTCAAACTAATAATGAACCGAATAATTGTCAGCGGATTAATTTCATGCTAATGATGCGGCGAGCCCATTCTGCATGATCTACATCTACGCTCACGGCAGAGCCGAGACTTTTCTGCTCAAACGCAGAAACAAAAATAAAGGCGAGAGGTGCGAAGCGTCAAAATCGGGAGCTGATTCGCAAAGACGATTGGATGACGACGTTTTATCGTCCGTGTGCAACCAGTAAAGAGACCGAAACTGCAACGAGGTTGGTTTGAAACTTATAAAGTACGAATATGAGTAACTGACTACAGTACCTCGTTACTGCTTTTAAAAGATATCAAAAAACTCTCATTTTCTGCCGCTGCTGCAAATACAAAGTGTTTATTGACACAGTAGCTTTGCATTACTCTCGAATGTCCAACAGTTATACGATTGTGATGTTGCTGTGACATTAGCTTAGTGGGGGGAAGATGCTCTATTACCTGGATGTTGGTGAGAGGAAGACGCTATACAATCTAAATTCAAGTGGGAGGAAGATGCTGAAGTTGAAAAAATGAAGAAATTTGGAAAAATGCACAAAAATTGTCGAGATTTTTTTAAAAAAATCAAACGTAACTAAATAATTTTTATTAAATTATCAAATGAGGAGCTAAAAAAATATAAAAAAAATGAAGTCCTAAAAAATAAATCAAGTGAAATATGTTGGTGTAAAAATTTGAATCTAATCTATCGAACTAAAAAATAAAATTAACCTGAATCCAAACAGATTCGCCTTTAAATATTTTGTTGAAGTACCTCCAAAACACTTTTCTGTCAGGGAATATTTTCCAGCACTCTGGGTTTGTTTGTTTGTTTGTTTGTTTACTGAGGTCAGAAGAATAAAAGTGGTGTCGTTGATCTTTGGAGTCGTGAGACAGCGTCCCAGCTTTTGTGGCCACCGCCTTTGAGCGTTGACCCGGAGGACCTGCGGGTCGCGCCGGTGTCGCAGCAGCAGACTCTCGCACGCGGGACTCTGCCCGCCGGGACTTTACCGTCCACCCGTCTGAGACCCCCAAACATCACGCCGAGCCTGTCGGGACGCGTTAAACCTCCCGCGACGCAGCGAAGCCGGCCAGAACGGCGGCGCCACGCCAGGCCGCCTCAGGCACAAACACACACACGCACACACACACACACACACACACGCACGGAGGAACAGCAGAAAACACACACAAACTGTTACTTTTCTTCTGCAGTTTGTTGTTGTTTTGTTCAGCGATCAGCGGCGATGAAACGTGTCACACGCGACCTCCCGGGAGTCTGACTGGAGTCGAGTGAAACTTGCAAAAAGCTTCCCGATAAATTCTGAAAGGAAAAGTTATAACATTTCTTTTTTCAAGATCCTAAAACAGTAGTTTTCGTTTGTTTTGATGAGTTTTACTGTTAATTTTAGATTTTTTTTCTAAATTTAAATGTTGAATAAAATTCTGCAACGTCTTTCAAATGTTAATTGTTTCACGGCTATTTAGATCCAGTTAGTTTTTGAAAGCTGTGATTTCCGATTACCATAAATGCAGCACATCTTATGACGTGGGCGATAAAGGCTGAGAAGCTGCCGTCAAGGTGTTGCCATGGTGACAATTGGAGAGGGCGGAGCGGTGCCTGTGATTGGATTGGAAAAGTGAAGGCGGGTTTTACACTGCAGCAGGTTGTTGTTTTTTTAGTTGACAAACACAAAAAAGAAGGACATTTTTCACAGTAACTTTATTTTATTTTTTGGTTGTTTTGCTGTTTTTAATAATTTAATTTGCTTGAAAACTTCTGCTTGATTGGTGGAGCTCTGAGCAGGCAAAGCGTTAGATATGACCTGAGATAACGTGACATTAGAAAAATGACATTTTTTCAACATTATCAGGTAAAATTAGTATTTAAATACTACATCAATGAACTTATTATAAAGTATGACGCCTAATAAATGCATTCAAAAGAATTCAAATTAGATTTAGATACTTTACGAGGTTTTTTAACACATTTGTTTGTCATGTTTGAACCCGAACTTCCATTTTCTTTGCCAGTCGCCTTTAATTCCTTTGTTTTGTCTTCTCGTCTGTCTTTTCCCGTCCTCTGTCTCCCCCTCCGTCTTCTCCACTAACCCCTCCCTCCTGTTTCGTCGTCCGTCGCTTCCTCTCCGCTCCCTTCTTCTCTTCTTGCGTCAGTACGTCCATAAAAATCAAAGGACAAAAAGAAAGCGGCGCATAAACGTCAGCGACTAAGTGAGATCCAAGACGGATCGGAGGCGCTTTGGTGAACTTGGGCTCACCTTGGCTCGCTGCATTCCTGCGCTCCGCTTTTAAGTTATTACCGCGTGGGGTCATTTAATAACCGGATCATAATCTGATCAGGCTAAGTGCTCGGAAATAAAGAGGATGAAATGAAGCTTTCTTTATTCCTCCGAGCCGGACGGATGAGATTTCAACCCGCGGTGCCACCGAGCAAATTTCATTGGGGGGAAAAAATTCATCGCTCGTTAGACGGAGGGATCAACGTCAGTCCTGTCCTGTCCTGCGAGGGGACGGGAAAAGCTGCCAGGCTGTTTGAATTGAAGAGCGTTCACAAGAAAACCCTTCGCGCTTGGGCCGCCCCAACAGAAACGTTGTGCGCATGGCATCGGTGTCAGACTGGACCCCCTCCAAAGACAGGAGACCCTTTTCTGGTCTCGGGTGTCCCAGATTCCACCGTCCCTCTCTGGTCTCGTCTCAGTTATTAAAAACAAACGCGCTCCTGTGACTTCGGGTGGATGTCCAGGGGTCAGAGGTCAAGCGGGGGCGCTGTGCTGCGGAAACCGCGGCGGTTCAGCTGGAAGTCGGCGTGCAGACGGCGGGGACACAAAGTGAGTGTTTACGCAACACACTCAGCATCGGCTAAATCCCTTTTACATAAGTCAGCTTACGGAGCCGCTCGCACCGACATCAGTGAAACACACTCGCTAATATCACGGAGGGAGACCGGCGCCCGCCCGCCGACGACAGCGTCTCCTGTCGAACTCAATGAGACGCGTTTCATCTCGCCGCCGCGTCACCGAGACGAAACCGACTCGTGCAACTTCGACTGAAGCGGAAATGATCACAGAACCACGTTTGAACTCGGAAATGAGACGGAGGAGAGAAAAACCTACTGGAGGAGCGAAGCCGCCGCCGCCGCCGCCGGAACATAACGCTGACCCATTTTTGTCAGTTACGTAACATTCCGAGCGCCGTCCTCTCTGTGATCAGCTCGAGACGAGGATGTTTTTCGAGTGTCAAGATGGAAGACGGAGAGACGAGAGAAACCTGCGAATACGCTTCGTGATTCTGATCGTCAATCGTTGCGTGGAATTTGTTTACGCTGTAAACAAGATATGAAAACATAAACTTTCTCAGAACAAGATTGAGTTTAGACTTTTTAATTATATTTTTTTAATTAATTAAAAAAAAAATTTTAATTTTAAATTTTTCTTTTAATTTCAAAATTTCAGCTGGATTTAGGCAATTTTATTAATTATCAAATAGTTATTTTTTTATTAATTAATCATATATTATTATTATATAGAATTATTTATGTATTTATGTATTTCATTTATTATTCATTTAGTTGTAAATTATTTGAAAAACTCCATGTATATTTTATTCTATATTTTCTTTTCTGTGTGTACTTTTACTTGAATTTCTGTGTTTTGTTGTCATCCTCCTTGTTCTTCTCTCACATCTTTTACTTTATTATTCTTATTAATAACATTAACAATAATCGCGTTTTTACACACACTGAGGAAAACCTTCAGTTGTCTCATTTGTTTCGCCCGACTGTGTCTTCAGGATTTCCCTCCGTCCACTCATGAACAACCCAGTTAATCAACACGAGATATATTGATATCAAATATTTAGTAAACAAGAGTTTAGTAAAGTCCAGAGTGCAGAGAAGCGGCCATCTGTTCCTCGGAGTCTGGACTCAGACTGAGGTTCGCTGCAGGCAGAAGGAAAGAAACGCTCTGGAAAGGAAGACGCAGCTTCAAAGTACAAGTACGTGTTCAAATCGACATAAATACGAGTGTCTGTGTGTACTCGTACGTCTTTTGAGGAAGGGGTCAGAACGTGCAGCTTCTCTGCTGATTCTTCGTCATCGCTGCGATGCAGAAACGTCCGACGGCGACTCTGAAACGCTGATCCGGTTCGCCGTCGCTCAGCAGCTCGTTAGCTATTAATTAAAGTAAACAAGCGCTCAGCAATAATGGCGGCGTAATGGATGAGGAAAACTGAAGCACTTCATCAGATTGAAGTCCGATGAATATTTGATGGGGACGAGCGATGCCGAGCGACGGGACGGACGCGCGCAGACAGGAAGTACTTCAAGATGTTTTACTGCAACGTTTAAAAAGGGAAAGTAGAATAAAGTTGGTTTGAACGGCGCCGCTACGAAGGGCTGTTTAACCAGTTTGGTGCTTTCAATTTAAAAAAAAGTGGCGGGCCAAACTCGCTGTCTCGAAGATCTGGCGGCAGCAGGGCTGGTCCGCCTGCGCCCGAGGCAGATGGCGGCCCAGCAGGGCGGCGGGGCGAGCGACAGCCCTCCTCCGACGGCCAATTCGTCTCTCATCCAGCAGCCTGAACTCTGACCCGGGTTTAAGCGAGGGCTCGCTCACATAAGGCTCTCCGGAACGGCGAGCCCCGCGAGGCGGCGAGAGACGGCGGAGGAAAAAAAGGTCAAGTCGCGGAAACACATGGCGGCGCCGACTTTCCACCGAGCGCCGACAACCTGAGAGCAATAATCCCCTAATGAGGCTGTATAACCTCGTCTCCCTCCGCCACACAGGACGGTAATGGGCCTGAAGTTCAGGACGGCAAATAAACAAGAGGAACAAAAACATGAAAATGTGCAGAATAAACAAACAAAAATGACCAAAAGAACGACACAAAAGTCACGACAAATAGTTCAGAATCAAGACATGATGGTAAAAGTCACAACATGGTCAGAAATAAAAGCAAGAACATGAAAAGAACATATTGAAGTAGAGAAAAAGCCACGAAATGAATACAAAAGTCACAACATGAAAGCGCAAGTCATAAAAAGTCAGAAAATAAAAACTAAAGCCTGTTTACAAAAGGTGAGAAAAGTCGTAAAACACAGATGCAAAACTCAGTAAACAAAAAATACAAAGGTCACAACAAAATTACCAAAAATTAGTACAAAAGCCGAAACAAGAGTACTACAAAAATGCTTCCAAAAACATAAAAGCAAAATTGTTTGAAGAGATCTAAAAGGTCCCAAAATAACGAAAGATAAACAAATGGACAAAATCCAATGTCAGAAAATCAATACAAAAGCCATAAAAATGCAAATACAAAAGACACAACGTCAGAGGAAAATGATGAAATAGCCAGTCAGAGAAATGAACATAAACTGCACGACATTATCACAAAAGCAGCACGACTCCAAGAACAAAACGATGAAAAGAAGAGAAAGAAATCAACATTTGTTTGTTTCATTCCGCTTTGTTTTCCTGCGTCCGAGCCGGCGTGAAGGTCGAGTGAAGGACGTCCTCCTCTGGCACCATCGCGAGCTGAGGACGACCCCGCTTACACACACACACACACACACACACACACACACACACACACGTACAATCTAACCACAGGCTTCCATACTTTTGCACACATCCTGTGTAAAAGCACACAGACATTCCTCCAAATTTACTCCCCCCACCCTCTCTCTCTTTCACACACACACACACACACACACACACACACACACACACACACACACACACACACACACACACACACACAC
>JASSRZ010000870.1:0-11626 GCA_032164315.1 Malacoctenus gilli
TGTGTGTGTGTGTGTGTGTGTGTGTGTGTGTGTGTGTGTGTGTGTGTGTGTGTGTGTGTGTGTGTGTGTGTGTCGCGTGTGCGCGCGGGTGCTTGCCTGCATGTGTCCATGTGTCCATGTGTGCGCGTGTCTCATTGCAGAGTAATTATATTGGATCCTTTGTTATTTTGAAAGCAAAACACCAGTCCTGGTCTGTGAATGCTTCTGAATCTTGGCTGAAGCGTTGTTGTTGTTTTTTCTCTCGTACTGTACTTCTTGCTTGTGTGTAGCTGCAGGTGTAAGCTCAAGCAGAAAAAAAAGCTCACACAGACACTTCAGGATTCTTTTTCTTTGGTTTTATTGGCCTACATTTTGAAGATTGGGGCAAACCCTCGTGGCTGTATCTGTTCTGTTGTTGTGCACTGCTCTGGGAGAGGAGTTTACTTTAAAAGTCAGCTTGGATTGCAATTTCTTGACTTTGCAAGTAACATGCAAGATAATCTTGCAGTTTTTTCCCCTCCCAAACCCATAAATGAAGGCCTCCCGAGGCTACAGTGCTATGTCTGCTGTATTTTATCAAATCACTGTTGCATTAGGCCAGCATGCAGTGTGCTGTATCCGTTACGCACAACACAGCTACAGTCGGACCTTTCAGAGGATGGCCATTACTCACCAACAATTAAGTTAGAGATCCGTGACATATTTCCTCTGCTGCTTGTTCAGCTTTGCGTTTTGGGAGGGACATTCATTCATTCTGGGGACACCGAGTTTAAACTATTGTTTGCTTTGTTATGACAAATGTAGAAAATATCATTGCAGAGCAAATCTCTCCCGCATTAAACATACTTGATTAACACTGGCACATATGCTGACTGCTAAAAAGCAAAGGGCAACACTGGGTGGGTGAGGGGTGATTGCAACTGAGATCTGCACACAAGGGAAGCCATGTTCACATGAGGAGCTGTGTGCGTAAAGAAGAACACAACTAGTGCAGCATCTTTGTTGTGCACAAGCCAACTGAATCACTCTAAAAAATGTGTATTTGGCTGTTGATTTGGTCCTTTATTGGATGATGTGTAAGATTGAAGTGAAATGAGCCATGTTGAAAGACCATGTGTCATATAATGTGGTGGCTTTGTCCGCTCTGAGACTGTCAAAGAAAATAAAAAAGATAAATGTAGAAAAACGCTTTCTAGAATTTAGCACAAACATGAAAAATTACTCAGTGCTTTTATTGTGAAGGCCCCTGCCATTGTATGTTGTTGAAAGTGGTTGTGGCCACCAGTATGTGGCTTATTTTGTCATGTTCTGGCATGTCTGCTGGTGAACAAGAGGCCGAAAGCCTTTTTATGGCTGATCGGGAAAAAAGTGTTTTGAACCACTGATACGTTGCAACGTATCATTTGGTGCAATGAGTCCCCGCAGCTTTAAATACAATAAATCAGAGGTGACAGTTGGGCAATTTAAAAAGAATAGCGAAAAGGTTGAGATCAGCAATTTGATGAGCACTCAGTCACAAGGAATGAGACCAAAACCTGTCCCATGCCGGGTTTATTATGCTGACGGTGGAGCACAAATTACTCTAACAGCACGGCACCTGATGTGTTTTTCTCCTAAAGTGGTCCTGCTAAAACACGATGCATAGTGACAGAACGTTTTTCATCAGTAACATGCTGCCACGTCCGCAGTGAGCACAAATCCTAAAGTCATTGCTTTGTGTCTGGTAATTGGTCTATTGGGTTACAACAGTTCCAGCTCTGAGTGATTGTAAAACAGGAGACTGTGCACTCAGATTCGAACCTCCAAGTCACAGAGCATCCATCTTTTTTTTTTTGCCCAACTGAATGAATACCTGTTTGCAGGCAAAGGTTGCTGTGGCTCAGCTGATCTGATCTTTAAAGGCAGGTGTAAGAGAGGCAGATGCATAAAAGGGAGTCTGTGTCATCGTGTCGTATTGCAATACATTACGATGAATACATCAGTAAAATCCTCCAGGGTTCTCCTCACTCTGAAAATGTTTTGTTTCCACAGTTGAATATTTTAGTTTCTCTGCGAAAAAAGATGTATGTCCAAGGTTTAACACTGGAGGCTGTTTTTGTACATTCGTATCCTGAAGGAAAAGAAAGTTTATTTGTGCTTGTAGAAAAAACAACCAACAACAACCAGATTTTCACTGCGTGGCCACGAGAGTAAAGTGTTGCAACTTTCATTTCTCTCAGTGCTGTGAGAGACTTAAGAGCTGCACTTGAACATTACAGCGTGACCCAAACCAACAGTGTGTGCAGTGTTCATGTTAGCATGACATCTTCAGAAAGGTCTGAATTCACTGAGGACACTTTATGGACAGATGTTTATACTATTTCAACCCAACCATATGGCCACATATGACAATGCGTGAGAAAGACTGAGAATGGCTGCTGTGTATGAATTTCACTTCTTTTTATTAAAGTTTGGTAAAGATTTATCCACTTCTACATCTTCTAAGACCACTTGATTCAGAATAGGAAGCAGGTAAACATACATCATGTTAGAAGATGATATTTATCTCAAGAAGATCTAATTGTGGAGGGAACATTGAACTTATGAAATATTAATAAGAGTTGACTATATTGCCCTGCAATAAATGTTATATTTCCAATATCTGTATGAACAAGAAAAATGTCTTTTATTGTGTAGAACACTGTCTTTATTTTCACAGCTGTTCTCCCTGGGTGGCTGTTTTGAAAATCACCCTGCCATTCATTCATTCAGTCACTCATTCATTCAGTGGACATAATCTCTGAGAATTTAGAGCAATCTGAAAAACAGCAGCAGCCGCAGCAGCATCCACTGACCAGAGCCTAATCCAGATCTCACGGCACTAGTGCTCACTCTGTCTCTCAGTCTCTCTCTCTCTCTCTCTCTCTCTCTCTCTCTCTCTCTCTCTCTCTCTCTCTCTCTCTCTCTCTCTCTCTCTCTCTGTCTCTCTCTGTCTCTCTCTCTCTCTCTCTGTCTCTCCCTCTCCCCCCCTCTCTCTCTCACCCCTTCTACTCTCTTTGCTACCACGGCCCATATGCTTACACCCATGAAGCACAGCGGCAGAGCTTGCTCACTGCTCGTATAAACCATTACAGCTCTGTCTCCGAGAGTAATCCACTACCGCAAAACACCAGAGTGCTATTGCTGCTTTTGCTGCTGTGCCTTACCCCACACACACCATTGCACACACCATCTGCCCCCAATGAGGAAAAAAAATGGCCACCCAGCACTTTTGGCTTAGTATGAGACTTCACAATATCATTTAATCTGCCAGAGGTCAGCGCTTCGTCCCTTCGGCCCTGTAAATATGCATCTTTCAGACTGAGCTTTGACTAATATTTACTCAGTCCTACATCAAACATGTATCAGAGAAAACAAAATCAAGGCAACAGCAGTCGATTTCCTCCCTGAAATGTGCTCACACAGTGTTTGGTTTCATCCAGTATCACCTGTTTTTATGCGTTTCCAGGGTCAGAAATACTGCAGCATCTGTCCCCAGTGTCACCACTGCTGAGTCCCGTGTGAACGCAGCTGCAGTCTCCAGGCACAGGCGCCATATGCTTCCACCCACAAACAGCCTCCAAAGTCATCTGACAGTGAAGCTCCTTCTGTGTGAAGGCCGGCTTTACCATTTGCCTTTGTCCAGTCTGTGACTGCTGATTCATCACTAAGCCAGGCATCTTCTGTAGGTCAGTCCTCCATTGTTGTTTATCAGGCTGGCATTGGAAGGAGAATTAGTCCTCATACACAAAGCTTAAACAAAGCCTGCTGAGGGGAATTAAATCCATGTATTACACATTCTTGGTGGGGGGGGGAGATAATGGAATAATTTATTTAAGTTAAGGATAATTTCCCTCAGATTACTAAACTCAAGAACAAGAAATGACGATAAAGATAGGAATTGACATTAAAATCAGTCATCACGGTGAAATAATTGGGACGCATGTTCAGTAACCTCTGGTAGCATTAAGGTCTTTCATCTATTCCTAATGGTAGGAGTTCCCCACAGAGGTCATCAGCATCAGCGGCATCCTTTCTTTTCTCTTTTTTTTGCCAGCAGAAATGGCTTTTCAAGCCTGTGGCAGAAGAAGGAAAAAAAACATTACTATAGATCATTTATTCAGGAGCAGCCTCATGCCCAGATTACACAAAGGCCACCGTCACTGAGCCTTTCTTTGCCCGTGAAGAAACTATTTACCTTTATGAATAATTAAAATGGTGCCAATTAAAATCGGACGCTGGCTAAAAAAAAAACCCAACCAACCGCAGCGAATCGCTGGGCTGACCTTCTGATCGGACCGCAGATTAATCACATAATAGGAGATAAACAGTTGTTCGTCTCCTGCTGGAGCCAAGCGGTGCTGAATCTCTTGGAACAGCGACGGGCAACTTTGCTCGTTGTGAGAACCACAAAAATACCCCCTTTTTCTCCTACTGAGGGCCCAAATATGATGCCCATATATTATGATTATGGCCTCTAATTTCATGTAAAAGATAGTATGTCCGAAGATGAAGCTCGCTCAATCAATATTCATGCGGGTGATGCTTTATACGCTAAATGCATTTAATAATACCATAATAAAAGAGCAATTACAGTTGATAGCTGGTTCAAATTAGTTTTAAATGACTTCCCTCATTCTCAGTACCTGTGAAACGAATGACTCTTTGATATTTGAAAATTGGCTTGAGGGCTGCATGAGGACAATATGGTGCCAGAGCCGCCAGTTGGCCGCGTCTGCCTCAGAATAAAAAGTCAGAGCTGTTTGTGGAAGTCCAACTCATTTGCTGCCATTGTGCGCTGAGATTATCAGCGCTTCGTCTGACAGCCGATAATGATGAGTCACATCCTGTCTGACAAATGACGAATTATGGAGGCGTCGCAATTTCGGCCGGACCTCCTTCGTTTAGTTTCGCGCTGTGCGAGTGGAACAAACAAACTTGCCATCCATTGGAAATGTAAACACACTGCGCATGGAACGTCATTTATGGCATGATGTTCCTAAAAGACGGCGTGACGGGCTCCCCAGAGTCTCTCCAGGAGGAACTTGTAAAACAGATGTCATCAAAATGTGGAAAAGCTGGAGCTGCTGCTGTCCCCCTGCCAAGTTTTAGGAGCAGCAGTTCATTACCACTGTTGTCAAACTGCTGGCAGGGCTCAATGGAGTGATTGCCTCATTTCAGCTATCCCCCCTGTGATCATAGGTTACCATGGAAACTGGTGTGCCCCAGTAAATGTGCCACTGCCCTGCTCCCCCTGGCAGCATCGGCTACTTCACATGCAATTGTTCCATTGTGGTGTTTTTTTTTATTTCAAACTGCCTCTCAAAAAGAGATGTATATAAGGGGAAAAAAAACAACAACAACTGCTTTATAATAAGATCTAAAGCCAGAAGAAAAACTAAGCTGGATTTTTGACTCTTATTCTGACTTTAAATGTGAACTGGCCAACACCGGCGCTACACAGCTATAGATCTGTTCAGTATAACAAAACGTCACCCCTGATTGTCTTCAGCTTCATCGCACTGCAAGGACAAAAAAAAGAAAAGAAAACAACTCCACAAACTGATCTGTTGGAGTGCTGTCTGCACGGTACGCTACACATGAGATAGTCTTACTGTGCAATCTGTCCACCCAGGCCCGTCTGTGGAGGGGAGCCAGTAATGAAGTCCAAGAGATGCCATGTGGAAGACATCTGTATTTTCATAACGTTAGATATGGAGATAATATGGTACATTTAGTTCATATGACGTCCAGCTAATTATGAGGCTACATGCCTGCCATTTCACCTGGGAGATGTGCACCCACCACACTCGCTGTAACTGAATCATTAAACATGGAGGAGATGAAGCTCGCAGTTCTTGTTTACTTGCTCCGTTCCTTAAAGGTGAAAGTTTATTTTTAAACCAATATCAGCTGCCTAAGCATTTTTTTTTAATTAATAACCCCCCGGTACACCATGCTTCTTTCTGATCTTCATCATCACCGAGTGGACTGTGAGTGGCACAAATGCAATTATCCTTAAGGGCTAAAAATAAAGCAGAGGTTCAGGATTTTGATGTCCAAAGACGAGGCGCACTGGGACTCACTCAATGTAAATTTATGAGAATGAAGTGAACACCAGACAAGTTGTCTTTAATTTGGGCTAATCCAGAGGATTCTCCATACATTGAGTTGTCATTGTCCAGCAAGAATACATTTTAAAGTCATTATTTAATGACTGCTACTTGTGCTTCAGGACAAAACCAGGAACAATCCGTCTTTCATACATTCTACATGGTGTGAATCACAAAACATAGCAACTTTTCCTCCATTCTGCTCTGTAGAATAATGTGTTTGTATGGAAGCAGGTTCATGTTTGTATATTAATGTCAGAGGACCAGATGGAACGAGACCAGGTCAAACATTGCACACTGCGGGACGGTCTGTTTGGTTTTGATCCTTGTCATCTGTCAGAACAACAGAAAATAAATCAGGAAAGAGGCTCCGAAAATTGTGTTGAATGATTTCAAAATGTAAACTCAGAAGTTGTAGGATTTCAAAGAGAGGACAGATTTTTGTTATTGTCTGTTTCATGTAAATTTATCTTTATTTTTTCATCAGCTGGAGTGACAGAACTGAAAGTTAAATCAAGACATCAGCTTTGAAGCAGACGTCTTTCCTATTTTTTGCGAAATTTATTCACAAAAGAAATGCAAAATCGAAAGAAAAATATTATAGTGTTCTTGCACTCCGTGAGGGATTATATTAATGTCTTCTTAAAACTAGCAAACAAAATTTCAAACTAAGATAAACAGGCAACGGGGAATGAATGTTTATACGTTCTGAATGCCCACTTAAAGGCCCTCAATTCCAAGTATTTTCACATAGTTTGAGTACAAATACACTGCCATACAGCAAATCTCCAGATGGAAAAGAAACAATGGATGCCACTGATGACTACTGATTACTTGATCTTAGAGGAAAGAGGCACTGGCAGGTTTGGCCGACCAATGGTAAAACTTTGCAATTCTTCACTCAGTGGTGAATGTTTCGTATGCAGGCTGTTACGCCCGTGGTGCTCCAGATATAAACTAATGGATAAACTAATTGCACTTAGACTGTAGCAGGAGACATGTCTACAGAGAGGCTCCGCGATGTATTAGATTAAATGCAAATGTAATTCTTCATCTGCAACCTGTACAGGTCTGCAGGAAGGCTCTCAGAGAACACCAACTTTGCACCACCTGAATATTGTGGTATTTTTTCCAATAAATCATGAAGGTATGAAAGAAAGGACAAAACAAATAATGAAACACAATAGACTGCTGTAATAAAACACAGGTGGCACAAGATATTTTTGAGTTAAACTTCCAGTCATGTGTTTGTTTTGAGAAAATTGTGGTTCACAGAAAGAAATGAAATAGTCACACCGGGGAACACATTGAAAAATCAGCGCCCCCCAAAAAAGGCAGATTTACAGTTTTGAACAACACTGAGCAGCTGCAGTCTGTGTGTGTACGCACGGCTTTGTGCTGACACCATGTGGTCGACACTGTAAGTTACAGGCAGGATCCTTTGTGTGAGGGTTTCAGGCTGAAACATTGTTGCCCCGAACAAAACCATCAATCACATGACAGAAACATGTGCGCTCTGTGTGAACACATTGGCATTATGTACGCTCTCACTAACACCCAGCTTTCAGCATAGGTGGAGCACTCATGCACAGTGGATGGAGTGCTAATCTCACTTTATGTAATAAAGACAACATTTTGCACTCACACATTAAACATGACCTCCATTGCCGAGGTTTACGAAGACTTCAGGATTAAGATTAAAGTAGCTTTAAACGATGTGCCCTTTGATATTAATGGTGGTATGTTGGAGGGCTGAATACATATTCCTCATTTTATTAACCATCATAGTGTTGGGAGTTTTTTTCACTTCTACTACCTGTCGTTTGCATGTATTTAATGAGTCTTCACTGGCTGAATGAATTTCCCTGAGTTGGTTCCCAGAGCTCTAATTTCAGACAAGGAGCAGAGCAGTCAAAATGTTGCGTCATTTTTTTTTTGGCCAAATCGCAACTTTATTTCCACAATGCAGATCAGATTAATTAACAGAATTGTTGGTGATTGGTCCAGAAGCCACCACGTGGCCTTCTTTCCAGCGGTCCTCTGACCCCGACCCGAGCTGTCCCTCCACGGTTGGTCCAGGTCCACACGACCTGCGTTCAATGAATCTTGTCCTCAGGGTTTAGTGCACCCAAGCTATTTGTTAAGAAAACAAAAGCATGCCCCGAGTAACCGCTGGTGTTTATAATAATACTGGAGAAGTGCTATAAAACATGAATGAATGGAGTTATATTATAAACCCGGTGCAGCTTTTGAAGTAACCAGAGGGGGCGCTGTTCTTCATACATTGGTGGAATCGGAGTCCTGACAGCGTATTTCTCTGATGATTTAAGAGGAGAACAAGTAAAGATTCTCAACTCAAAGTGTCATAATCATTACCAGACAGGAGGCTTGAGAAAACCATGATTTATTACTCTCTAATCGTTTAGCTGAGAACGTCATGATCCGGAAGTTAGTGCAGCTTCAACTTGATGAAGGAGGAGGAGCAACAACCTGACAGCTGAGCACAAACGTGCGACTGCCAGGATCCCGGACCTGTTACAGTAAGCTAAGACTGGTTTAATGCTGCCAGTACATACCGCCTTAAATATTATTTAACAAAACAACATTTGGTTCATGAGCAGGATGGTAAAAAGGTAAATACTTTCCCTATTGAAGAACAGGCTAATTTACTGACACAAATACTTGCTATTTAAAATCATCATAAAGAAACAGAACAAACACGTTGGGAAGACAAAAAGATCACTACTATGTAACTTGATAAACTGAATGTCGAATCAACTTGGCAGTCATTTTCTTCACCAAATCTGTGCTGGATTTAAGTGTGTCAAGTGCGGCAGTAAATCAGAAGAGGGCAGTGTTGATCAAGACATGAAAAAGAACAGCAACAACAAGCTTGGAACGTTTTTATGATATTTTTTGAAAGTAATTTGGCCGTTATGTTTCTTTTTTGACAACACGACGTCCTTCATTAATTAAGTTCATCCAGTGAATCACACCATCGATCTGTTAAATAAGTCATTCGTGACTACAATTAGAAAGAACCAGACATACAAGACCACTTTATTCGGAAAAGAGGCGTCTGATCATAAGGCGACTGGCCTGAAAGTTTGATGATCTATTCGGAAAAACCTGCTTCTTCATGGGTTCAAATTGAGAAAAAGAAAAAGAGGAGTTGGACATTTTGAAATGTATAGAAACGATTTTATGATTTGAAGTAAATGGCGAAATCACAGATCCATATGCAGTCAACAACATCTGACTGCAAAGCTCTGAAAAAGCAGCGCACACTTCTCAGCACTTTGACCTCTGATGTGCTGAATGTGTGCAGAGTTTAAAAGTGAGTGTGGAGCGAGCGGTTGATCACGACACATGCATGCAAACAAGTTGTGTGATGCAACCTGAGACTAAATTCGAGCAAAAAGTAGATTGAGATGCTTCGCCTCACACTAATGTGCCTGGAAGGACCAAACCGCTGTCTGTGCTGGATTACCACAGTGGGAATTAACAAAGGGAGGGTGTAAGCCTCTGTAGGCTCGCCAGAGGCAGGGTGAGAACCACGGAGACGGAGCAAGCGACAAAACTTGACAAACATCGATAGATAGCTAGTTAGGTAGATGGATGGACGGATAATCCCAGTGACGTGTTAATCTCTCTTAGCTGGTCGTCTCTTTGTCAGAAACGTGCGTTGGGGAGCGCAGTTAGCCTGCTTTGAAGCCTCTCCAATGGAGAAAAAAAAAGGTGGAGGGTGTTAAAAGTCATTCTTAAGTGTGGCACTGATGATAGAAAGTTGTTCTTGTGGGGGAAAGTGGTGCCATACCTATGTAACATTCATATCATTTGAATTATGAATCAGAGTAAGGAGAACTCTATGTTCTACGATGATGAATATTTAAAGGATTGAGTATACAGATCATCATATTGACAAAGGGAGAATACTAATGTCCTCTTCTCTGAGTCTGATTAGAGGTTAAGCAGAATGCAAACTGCATAATTTATCTTTATTCTTGCATTTTTTTGTACCTTTTGATTTGGTTCTTCTTAGGTTTGATAACTTCTTTGTGCAGAAGTCCGGCTCTTTAAAAAACTGGAAATATGGCAAGGTGCAGAATGCAAATGAGCATAATTGGTGCCATTAGGGTTTTTTTTTTAGGGTTTTCTTCTTTTTTTTGCATGTCAACTGAAGTTGAAGCTGTATTTCAACTTACTTTTTTGCCAAATGTTTTGTGCACAGGAAAAAAAAGCCCTTCTTGATAATGTGGCTTCCATTTCCACGGCCCATTGCTCCAGCAGTTGACATACATAGACTGCTCGCTGTCCCCACTGACACAGACATTGTCCACAATCTATTAAACTGAATGTTGTATTTAACTCGTTTGGAGCCAGGGCAGAGTTACATGCTTTTGTATCATTCAAACTGCTCTCTCTGGTGGAATGTGCTTATTTCAGGGAGAGACGGGCAGCGAGAGAAAGTGGGAGTTAGAGCCCATGCAGGTGAGAGTGTCTAACAGTGAGGAAATCAATATGATGTAAATTATTAAGAGCTCAGGAATGCGTCTGACCCCTACTGTCTTGCAGCAGGCTGGGCTCTGAAGGCTGGCAGGTGGACGCGAGCTTGGACTCTCCCTCTAACACTCATTAGTGGCTGGAAGCCGGGGCTCCTTGTGAGTGGGAAGGCAGGGATCACAGCGGGGAAGTGATGGCCCAGGCCTCTCACATCCCGGCTCAGCCTTCGCTCTGGCTTTGCCAGCCTCTCCCTGGAAGCTCATTAGTAAGTGCACTGATGCATAAGAGCTAGTCATTAGCTGGGCTTTTTTTCCGTCTTCATCTCTCTTTCCCCCGACACCATGTCTGATCCTGAAGACCGGTGGCAGTGCTGGTTTAAAAGACAAGAGAAGTCCACATTACCGCAGGTGCTCCAGACGTATGGATATGAGACAGTCGTAGCCATCACACTTTCGTTTTTTTCCTCTTTTTTTTTTTTTTTTAATAGAGGCTGCACGGTGGGGGCAGTGGGGGTGTAAATTTGGAGTTTCTCAAATGGACTCCATCCACAGCCCTTCAAACCAAAGAGTAAACATTAGCACTTGACCAAGGCTTTGGCTGAGCTCCCCTTTCTTCCTCCATGGTTGGTTTTGATCTGGGGTATTTGCTTTTGCTGCTGGCCAGATCCCCTCAGCACCTGATGGTTGCCCAGGCTCTGAGTAAATAAGATCTGGGGGCCCAGGCCTCTTCGGGGCTGATGGGTAAATAAGGTCTCTGGTGTGTGTAGCGTGCCTGGCAGCAGGGTGAGCACTGGTGTGGAGGCCTCCAGAGACACGCCATCCCCCTTTTCTATATCTGGCTGTTTAATTCTCTTATCCTCTCTCTCTCTCTCTTTCTCTTTCTCTCTCTCTCTCTCTCTCTCTCTCTCTTTAACTTACTCCGTCCTCCCTCCCTACGCACACCAACACACACACACACACACACACACACACACACACACACACACACACACACACACACACACACACACACAC
>JASSRZ010000871.1:0-11621 GCA_032164315.1 Malacoctenus gilli
GTGTGTGTGTGTGTGTGTGTGTGTGTGTGTGTGTGTGTGTGTGTGTGTGTGTGTGTGTGTGTGTGTGTGTCTACAGGATGACACAGCAGCAGGTTGCCGGGTAGTTGTCATCGTTGACTTGGTTCTCGTTTCCATAAACGTAGTAGAAGTGAGTGTCGCCCTTCCACTTGTAGTTCACCTTCGTGATGGGGATCAACTCCACTGTCTGCCTCTGAGAGGAGGGGAGGGAGGGGGAGAAGGGGGTGTTTAAAATGTGACTTCCAGAAAAATAAAATCAGTGAATGAACCCTAAATTAATTTAGTTACCGTAATTACCAGAAAAAAATCCTGAGAACAACTGTTCGCTGTTGTTTTCATGGTAGTTACAAGTTAAGATAATTTGCTCGCCATTAATCTTGATTTAAATGTCTGTATTTCCTTCTTTTTCGAACTCACCCCGTCTAAGTTGAATTTAATCAGCAGTATGAACTCTAAATAAGACAGAAAACTATATTTGGAGACTTGTTGTGCAACAAATCAGCAGGTCTGAGCGAGTTGAATCGGTGGAAGAACTTTCAAGCATCTTCCAGCAGACTTGTAACACCCGCACCATTGTTCGATCAATAACTGTGTCAGGAGATTTTAGGAACATATTTGGTAAAAGAAGAGCGAGTGTCGTTTGGGCGTCTGTACCTGCATCAGGACTCTGGAGGTCTGAGGGAAGCGGGCCTGGTGCTCCTGCAGCAGACGCTGGGAGGCCTCCACGATGGCCGGGAATGGGAAGCCAATCAGAGGGTAGAGCTGGAGGGGGGAGGGAGGGAGGGGAGGGAATGAGACGCAACACCGACACCAGAACAGACACACCATATAGAGTGTGTGTGTGTGTGTGTGTGTGTGTGTGTGTGTGTGTGTGTGTGTGTACCAGATACTGGCTGTTCTTGAACAGCTCCTTCCCGGTCACTGATCGCAGGACGTCGTCCTTCAGCCCAGAGTTTTGCTTCACCACGTGATCCTCTATGTTGTTCTTCCTAAACACACAGTTCATGATCCACTTTATACACACAGAGTACAAAATATATACATCATGAACTTAATACAACACACTCTTCATGAACACACACTTCAGTTCAGAGCCGCTTGTAAGAAGGCAGCCGTTTAAGCATGTCTTATTCTTTGTAGCCGCCAGAGGGCGCCACAGCTTCACTGTCACACAGGCTTCCTCCGTTTTAACTTCCTGCAGGACCGAAAGTTTACGTTCGAGGAGCTCTGCAGCGTCAAAGTTCGTCAGGTTGCAAACAAATTTGGGGGAAAAACCCTAATCCTTAATTAATCAATAACCCCCCCCCCGAAAAAAATGTCAGGCTTGAGATTGAAAGGTGGCAACACCAGGACTCACCACTCCACTTTGACCTGGATGTAGGTCAGCAGTTGTTTCTTTCCGTTGCAGGTTTTACACTTCATCGAAGCTTGGCCGTCGCACTCTTTACACCTTCACACACACACACACACACACACACACACACACACACACACACACGGTCAGATATGTGACACACATGTCTGCCATTCCTCAGCGGTCCCCCACCACCATAAACTGAGTGATTTAAAGGAACACGACGCAGTTTATTCTCTCCATCTCGGCAGCAAAGCCGACGTTTTCAGAATCAACAGCTCGCAGTGACAGAACATCGTCGGGTTTTTATTTCGGCGGTCGCACGCAGCGTCAATCTGATCTCTGCCGTTATTTTGCTCCTCGCTGCACAACTGGCCACCACAAGTAATCTGATTACTGCGAGGTATCGTGAATACGATCAAGAGAGCATTGGAAACTTCCTCTCCGCAAAGACTTTTTGGTTCGAGTCTGTCGGTGAATTTGAGATGCGTGCTTGATTTGCGAGCGACACGTGACCCTTCCGGCGCCGTGCCGCCATACTTCTCTTTGCCGGTGCCGTTGCAGTGAGAGCAGCTCTCCTCGGCCCTCGTCCCGGAGCCGCTGCACACCCAGCAGTCCTTCTGAAGACACAACAGGAAGTAAACGTCAGCCGGGACTCGCCATCAGCCGGGAGCGATGGATGGACGAGGGACGGACGGACGGACGGGTGTCTTACGCATGACGTCCCCCCTTTGCACTCCTCGCACTGCATCAGCCCTGTGGCGTGGCAGCTGTGGCATTCCTAGAAGCAGACACACACACATACAGACACACACGAGTTAAAAATAACATGAGTGTCTGCTGGGAGTCACACCAACACACAGAGCGCTGTGCCCTGATTGGCTGTCGGCAGGGTGTCAAAAATCAACCCTACTTAAGATTAATGGGGCTCAGTGTCGTGTTTTTGTCAGATTCAGGAGACAAGTTAGGGGAGACGACTGAGGGACGTCAGTTTGGGACGGCGGGACACATGTCGGACGCCACCTGGATCGGAGACGGGCAGACGGAGAGAGACCGGCGAACGCAGTCACCTTGATGGAGGAGGTGTACGGCACCCGGATGTCCTCCTTGTGGTCCACGAAGAGCTTGGGGGGCGTGGCCTGGATCTCCCAGGGCTGCGGGGCCGTCTGGGTGTAGAAGTCGGGCATCTCGCCTGCGAATCGAATCGTCAAACAATCACCAAAAAAAAACGACCAACAGAAGAGCCGGAGAGGACGGAAGGACCAGCGAGAGGGGAGCGCGTTTACCTTCGTGCGGTTTGTGAGCCCACTCGGTCGACCGGGACTCGGTGAACGTCTCCAGACGGTACTGCAGAAGAAGAAGAAGAGCGCTAGTCATGTTTATCCATCGAACTCTGGTGGAAGACGCACACGTAGCCCCCCCAACGTCCCTCGAATGGTGGTAGACCCCCTGACTGATTTCAATAAGAGTGAAGGAAAAACACTTTTGGGCATTCCCCACTCCTACCAAGCAGACGCCTTCAGAATAAAAGTTCGGAGAATTTTGCCAAACTCTGGCAGCCTTTCAAAATAAAACCGCATGTATTTGGTGACTTCATAAATTCGGCTGTTTTCAGACGCCGTGCAGGCTCAGACGTTTGAACACAATTGGGTTTTTCCCTCCACAAACGTCACATGACGGCGTCCAAAGTCACACGTCAGCCATGTGAGAGTCAAGTGTTTGAGCGACTGCTCGGAGTCCCGAGAATCCGTCCCCATTGTGGACGCAATCTGTCCGTCCATAGCTGAGAAAAAGCCAGTTTGAGATGTACTTTTTAATTTTTTTTAATCACATCATTGCATCACACGGTTTCCTGTGTGGCGAAACACGGCGAACACCAAATACTGTTGCGTAACTCTTCGTCACGGCAACAGGAGCTGCAGTGGCCCTTCATAAACCACCATCTGCTTCAGGAGAGACGTGATGTGAAGCTCATTCAGCTTTTTGGCCCGCAAAGTTAAAGTTTTGATGACATTTAAATACGAGTATGAAAGCTCCTTATTTAAGTCATTTTGCCATCAAAAGAGGAAAAACACGTCCAACTAGTCGAGCAAATGAGTAAATATGAGGGTTTTTTTATATTAATGCTTGAAAATGTACCTTTGTTTACTTCTAATTTAATTTAATTTAATTTAATTTAATTCTTATTGTTAATTTATGAGGATATTTTAAAGAAGAGCAATAACATATTTATAACGTTAAAATCTTCAGGCAGACAGAAAAAAAAATGTTATGTCATTTTTTTAAACAACTTTTTTTCAATAAAAATAAAAAAAGATAAAATAAAAGAGTAAAATAGACAAAATAAATAAAAAATGTAAATTTTAAAATATGTAACAGAATATATTGTTTTTAATTTAAAGAATTTATAAAAATGAAATAAAACTGGCCAGTACAGGCGTTTTAATCAGGCTGACGCTATGACGTCATGCCGCTGTCGCCAGACGCTCCGCCCACTTTAAGAGCGGCGTCACGACCGCTTGTAATCACCCTGTACGTGTTGAACGGCTCCATGCCGGTGATGACTCCATCAGTGGCTGGGTTCGAACTGTAGCAGCACTGCGCCGACGCGAAGCTCTTGAACGCCTCGCGGGCCACGTCCTCCGACAGCGAAGGGATGCTGCAGAAAGACGACACCGTATGAGTCCCACCTCAGATTGCCCCCCCTCCCCTGTGTGAGTGAGCCGGTGAGGGGTGGGGGGTCTTACTTCCAGTCGTCGGGGATGGGTCCTGGCTGGGGCGGAGCTACGGGCTCCTGGGGCATCGGAGGGGGCAGGTATCCTCCTACGGGGGGCCAAAAAAGAGGAAACCAAACGAGTCTTCGGACGGATTCAAACACAAGAAGCGTCTGCGAGGAATTGGGGGAAGTTTTCTCACCTCCGCCTGCCACGGTGCCCTCGTATCCGGGCACGTTTCCAAACATGTTGGCCGGGGGGGCGGAAGGAGCGGGGTACATAGCTGCAGACAGACGACAACAACAACACAACAGCACCAGACTGAGAACCCAGAACTGTTCCAGATGAGTCCGAAGCGGGAAAGCAACCGACGGTCGTCGGATCGGAGAAACACACAAGTGGGCGTTTTTTTTCGTCCAGGAAAACGGAGAGATTGCTCAATCTGAGATGTCTGAGATGGAATCTGGTGGAAGAAAAGAAAGGAAACAACTTCTTCGAGGTCGAGTCTTCATCGAACGGCGAAGACGAGCCGCGCGGTCCAGCCAGACGATGCGTGCGTGCCGGTGATTCCCGCTAATTGTGTGCTGCCCCCCCGCCCCCGAAACCCCCGCAGCTGTTCCAGTAAGTCAGGCTGGCATCGAGGCGGGTTAACATGACACCAGAGGAATGGCCGAGAAAAGAGGCAAAGCGCTCCCGCTTCAAAACACCGAACTGTGTCCAGCGGAGACGCGAACGAACCCTGGAAAACAATCCCAGAAACCAGCGTCGAACTTCCTGTCGATTTGATCCTCACTGCCAACTTTCTGGCACGAGGAAAAAAAGGAAACAAAGACCCTTCAGCCGGGAGGAAGTTTCAGTCCCATAAATCCAGATGCATCCTGACAGAGCGATGGTTTTTCAGTCGTTCAAGCAGCCACTTGACACTCTAAAGTAGAACAAACACATCAACGTTTCCTGTGACTTTTCAGTCACAGCTCGATGGGTTTAGTCGTCTAAAATCTCACTGAACTGGATCCAAACTTGAACATCATCATGAAAAACGAAACGTAGAAACTTGTTTCCTTTTTAAAGCACTTTTTTTGTGAAAGTTTCAGATGGTTTATTCACAAAAAGGCTTGAGAATGTTCTGCTTCTGGTGTTTTAACAACATGTAAATAAGGATTAAATCAAATCTGCTCACCAGCAAAACAAAATGGCTTCTTTTTTCTTATGTAATGGTGAAAAATTGATTGAGCCGTTTCTAATCTCCTCAGCAACGAGTCCTAAAAATAGACACCAAATTTATTGAGTTTGGTGTCAGAAACAAACTAAACACCAAAACTGTAAAAGAGTCGAAACAGCCGACAAGAAAGAGGAACGTTATGATAGCCCCCTCGATGGTCCATGAGCCACCACAAGTTCTCGGTGAAGCCAAACGCTGGAGGACACCCTTCAAAATAAAAGCACTAGACTCCAGAAGGTGTCTCGATCTAATTTTACAAAACTGGAATCAAGAGAAAACACTCGAACCTTAAGCAAGATGAACTTCGACCAACAAATAAAGTCAAATAATTGAAAATAAACTGTTTTTTCAGCTTTACAGTCGCTTTGATAAAACCCTCCGATCGCTCAATCAAGACTCTGAAATGTGAAGCAGAAGTGGAACTTATTACAGTTTTTATTTCACTTCTCTTTCCTCAGGATTTTCTGCCATTGTTGTTCCAATAGCTTCCCTTTTATCCCTCATCACACGTCAAAAACGCGATTGTTTGTAAATCCGGTTCGGGGCTTCTGGGCCACGCTAACAAAAAGTTTGGTGAAGAGGATGAATGGATGACAGAATGAATGAGTGACGCTGGAACAAACGCACAAAAAACACTTGAGCTTAAAATCTACGGTCTGCCGTCACTGCGAAAAACGCGCTTTGAGTAAATTTCAGTGAATTCAAGTCAAAAATAATCACATAAAAAGTAGACAAAGTACTTCTTGAAGAAAGTTAAACTTTGTTTCAAGGTTTATTTGTCCTGTTTAAGAAGTAGAATTTCACGTATGTCATTGACAGATTTCTTTGTGCCTATCTCAAGTGAAAAAACTCGAACAAGCTACTTCGTGTTTGAAAGACGCGCTAAAAAAATCTGCCGAAGTCACAAGCTAAATATTAAAAACGGACGTGCAGCTCAGAGAGAAGCTCAGGTGAGTCGAACCTGCGAAACAGAATACGAAAAAACTATGAAACAGTGTTAATTTGTATGTTTTAGTCACAGCAGGGTGTCGGCACGTGGTAGTAATACCCGAAACTGAACAGCAGGTGGCAGCAGAGCCATCGAAACAATGGATTCGTTGAATCCCACGTAAATCTGGCTGCACAGCTGAAACTTCAAGAAACAGACGATTAAGTCAAAGTGCTCTTCTGCCAGCAGATTGTGTCGCAGCGCCTCGGTGGTCTCTAAAAAGCGGCTCTGCCAGAGTGGGCGGAGTCTGGACCGAGAGCGGGGTTGCCAGGTCTGTTCAGGCTCCGGGCGTGTCGGGGCAACGGCCGCGGGTACGCAGGACGCCAAGCTGCATCCCGCGCCGCTTCGCCTTCGTCTCGTTAAAAGCGTCGGTTGCGTTTCCGTGATGTCACGCCGGAGAAATTCCGAATCCCGTCCAAGTTCGTTTCAATCTGTCGATCGTGGGAAAGTCATCAATCAAAGCCGGTGACTGATACGCTTCATGTTTGGCACACTTTGCCAGTTTGACGGGTTTTGCATACAAGGAAAAAAAAACGGCGGCCCAACAAGAACACACACAAATGGGCCTCGATGAGAAGGACAGGGGGGGCTCCAGGGGGGCTCCAGGGGGGCTCCAGGGGGGGCTCCACCTGACCTGGTCCTGGGACTGCTGAGGAACACCACCTCAACCGATCGCAGAGCGCCTACAGCCCACCTGTCGGGTCACCGCCAAGCTGTGTCATGTGCTGCATGTTCATCAGCTGTTTGACCGGCTCAGTATGCTGACAATGGTCAATTGCGCTCCAGCTATTGCAATAGAAAAGTACCACATGCGCTCATAAAGTACGAGATTCACCCAGAACCAACAGGTGTCGTCCTCAGCGACCAGTCCGACAACTTCTGCAGCAAAAAAACAGTTTTAGTTTGATTTGTTGCCACTTTCCAGCTTTTTTTTTAAAATTACTTGGAGTTCATCCTGATCCAGTTGCCAGTTCACTTAAAAAATACACACTTGCAAACACGAATATTCGAACTTCTGGACAAATTAGAGTCACCAGCTGCCATCATGGGCGTTTTTTTTTTAAAACTTGTTTGTGATCGGAGAAAAACACACGTAAGAGGGAGAAAATGCGAAGTTCGGACAGAAACGCAGGAGGAGTCGGCGTCTGCTGCACAGATGTAGGAGAAAAAGGAGGTGAAACAGAGGAGGAGGAGGAGGTGGGATTTCAGCAGGTGAGTAGAGGTGAAAAGGGAAGAGGAAGATGCCTTCACTGTCACGGAAATCAGTCAGAATAAAACAATCCGCGATTAAAAATTAAACTAATTCTGCAGAAACGCGCTGGTAATCCGGTTCCTTTGACTCTGCATGAAACACTGTCAGAATGGAGAGGTTTTAAATTCCACACTGGCTAAATTGGATATTGCGGTGTGTTTGATCTTAAACTGGTTAACTCCACAGCCACTGACCTAATTTCTTAATCCCGATCAACGCTGCAGTGCGGCTCCGTTCCCGGTGGTCGTCCAGTCAAAAAGCGCCTCCAAGAAAAACTGAACAATTTGGTCTTTTTGCAAGAAAAAACATTAAAGTTCAATTACATCAAAGAGCCGCAATGCAAAGCAGAGAAAGTTTAGATTTCAAACTGTCCGCTTGGCTTTGATTGAAGCCCCTCAGGGCCGCGCTCCTTCGAGGGCGCGCACGGAGCGTCCGAGCGTCTGGGCGCGCCCCCCTACCCACCTCCCTCCCTTCCTCCCTCCCCTGCAGCGGTCCCGGTGGTCCGCCGGGGCGACGCCCAGTTCGGACCCGGAGCTGCCGGGGGTCTCCCTCTACCCCACCTCCGTGAGGAGGCTCCGCCGCTTACCTGCGTTGCTCGTCGTGCTGCGGCTCGGACGCTCTGCTCGCTGCCCAGTTTCTCTGCACGCTCTCAGGCTCCGTTACGACCGCACGCTGTCCGCCGCAAGTCCAAGCTGACGTAATGAGAGCGGCGACTTCCTCATGGGACTTTCAAAATAAAACAGACGATTTCACATCGGAAGAAAATGACATAGATACAGATTGGAAACATTTTCATTGAATAAATGCGTCAAGTTTCATGTCGAAAAAACAACTCTGGAAGCCGCAGGGTGAAATTTTCACAACCCACTCACTCATTCACTCATTCATACCGATTGTGCGGTTGCTGGAGGTGATCCAGCTCATCTTAAGCTGAGTCAGGGACAGAAAACAAAGCACCGCAAGGTAATTAGAGTACTTTGCATGAAAGGAAGCATCTTCAGGAAAGTAACGAGTACAGACGACACATTAAATTCAGCAGTGGATCATATTTTCTACTACGTTGTCTGACGAGCAGCACTTTGAATGTGTCACAAATTTTTTTTGTGTGTTACATTTTAATATCCTGAACATTGTTTCCGTTGTGAAAACAGTGAATTTCTATTTTGTACGCTTACATGTTACATCTTTTCATATTCATTATAAACCTTTATCTTGTTTTTTCTTCTTATGTCTCCAATTTTAAGTTTTGGATCATTAATTTCTCATTTTTGAATTCAAGCATTTTAAGAGAATTTTAAGAGAAATTTTAGATTTTTTTGAATGAAGATAAAACAGTTTTTAACGCAAACTGTTGTATTTGCATTTCTGAGCATTGATGACAGAAACATGTTGGGTTAAGGGTTAATTGTTGGGGATGAAGGCGTGGTTTCCGGTCCTTGTGTCCGTCAGTTTAAACTTCCACCTGTTTGTTTTCAGTTCTGTGTGCTGAAGAGAGAGAAAAAAAGCTCCAACAGAGCAGCGATTCCAGGCCTTTATTTTGAAAAAACCGAACCACGGCCCAAGCTGCTGATGTGGCTTTTAATTTGCTGCAATTGACGCTTGTGGTCGGCAGGAATGTCGGCCGGGCCTCATCTGAAATCTATTAAAACCGAGCAGATACCGCTTCGTGTCAGCAAGCAAACACGGAAAGGACAAAAGGCTGAAAAGTGAACGTCAGGACGGGTTTTTGGCGCTTGACTCGCTTCCGGCAGAGAGAGGCGGAGATGAGGAGGAGGCTCTGAGCCTTCAGCATCCCTGCAAAGAGAGCTGAAGCTGCCAGGCGTGTTGGAGCAGCCCGAGGCCCCCGCGGGCACATTTTTCCGGAGTCAAACTCAATGACAGCAGCTGCTCCTCAGGTTTGCTGTCATTTCAGGTGAACTCTGGACCCAAATCCGCCCACTCCTCCTTTCCCTCAGTCTCCTCCTTCTTCTCCTTCTCCTCCTCCCACCTAGGAGGTCCTATTGTCTTAAAGTTGCCTGCACGCACAAGCGCTGGCATTTCAGGGAAAAACCTTCAAGCCGTGGGGAGAGGGAGCGGCGAAAGGCGAGAGAAGTGGGAGGAAACAAAGAAAGATGTTTGGAAACACAAGGAGGAAGAAAAAGGAGGAGAAAAGGTCATAAACTGAGGAATTTACAAAAATCGAGGAGATCAACAAGAAAGAAAAAGACCCGGAGAGAGAGACAGAAGACTGTAAACGTAGAGGAAGGAAACATCTGAGGATTTGTAGTTTTTAAACACCAAAACGAAAGGGAAAAAAACTCCAAATGACATCGTTTTTACACTTTAGACCCCACAAATGGGCTCTTTAACAAAGTTGCAAGTTTTGTCCGTTGTTGATTCACCAAAATATTACAATGAACCTGAAACCTGGTAGAAAAACCAACTCTCGCCAACACTCGAAATCAGAAGAATCAGGCTATTTCTCATAGTTTTGTTTGACATTCCCAAGTGGGAATCACACAAAACACGAAGAGTCCAAGCCGAGCTCTCAAAGGGGGGTCTCAAAACCATCAGGTTTACAGGTTACGGCTTATTTATGGTCAAACTGGGCTGAACGTGGCCGCTAAGCAGCCATGAGAGCCCAAACTAACCTGTCTTTTATATCGTTCCAACGATTTCACGTCAAAAATGTCTATTTGTTATTTTCAGCAACTACGACTGTGAGAAACCTGAACTGCTGCTTGAACCGAGACACCGCAAAATGTTGCTGTGTTTTGTGAGCAAACTTACATTCGAAAATCGTAAATTTAGCGACATGCTAACAGAAAACGTCGTCACGGAGACACTTGTGGCAAAGCAGACGTCAGATATCCTCAAATTTCTTGTTTTTCTTTTAAAGTTTCTGTAAAAACTGCAAAAAAAGAGCATTTTCAGAATCAAATCGTATTTTTTACGTAAAAAATCTGAAGCAAGAAGCTGCACGTGGCCCTTGAACCGTTTCCTGTTCCGTTTGTTTCTCCAGCCTGAGCAGACTGCAGTCGGCCAGCAGGGGGAGCCAGAGCGCCACACAGCCGACGCAGCAGCGCTCTGTTTACATTCCCGCGCTTCTGGCTGCTGTGAGGCTGAATAACGAGGCAGCGCTGCAGGATTGATGTCGGTGAAGCCAGAGAGCCAGCGGGGAGGAAACTGTGCAGTTCGAGTAAACACAGGCCGGCCTGTGATGCTCTGCGTCTGCCGGCTGCAGGTCTGTAAATCAAACGCTCCTCAGAGAGGCTGCCATGTTTGAAATGTGTCCAGGACGGATGTCCAGGATGCAGAGAGTCCCGCAGTGTCTCCTGGAGTGCTGTTGTCGTCTTGTTCCAGCGCAGAAACGTGTCGTTTACAACACGCGTTTTGGGGAAGAATCTGTTGCCTTCGACGAGGAGTTCGCGCTCCTCGCGGGACGTCAACCCGACGTCTGTTCCCGTCTCGGCCGTGAGACGCCGGCTCCTGGCTCCACCTCCCGGCCGACCCCGTCCTCCGTGACGACCGACATCCGCACGCGCTTCGGGCAGATGCTTTTCGTAAAAGGTCACCCAGACGTCTTGTTATGACGTGTCCGCTCTCTCCGTTTGGGTTTTGGATGAGATCACTATTTGTGTTAAAAAAAAATGCGTATACTTTTACCCGTTGCCATGGCGATAACGTGACGGACCCACCTGGTCGCATCGTCGCCGTTCGAGCAGCGGTACTCCTGACATAGATTCAAGAAGAAAAGAAGTCTTTTTTACTCTGAAAAACTTTGAGTGACGACTTCAAAGAGAGTTTTAAATACATGTTGAACGAAAAAATATTTATTTATTTTTTTTTAGACCGAAGAAATTTGAATCGTATCCACGCCGATCAAAACGCTGTTTTTGCGTAGCCGCCGTGACAAGTGCACACACACACATCTGCTGGCCGTTAGGAAGCCGTTAAGCTGTGTGATAAAAAGTCGATGGAAAAACGACATTCATTTCAAATCAACGTCAACACATGGTCTCTCTCTCACACACACACACACACACACACACACACACACACACACACACACACACACACACACACACACACAC
>JASSRZ010000872.1:0-11614 GCA_032164315.1 Malacoctenus gilli
TTTTTGTCGCCGCGTTCTCCCCCCCGCCCCCCCCCCCCCGCCCGGCTGTCCGACTTTTTATTTATCTCTCCTCTTCATGCAGAGGAGATAAATCAGCTGGCGGAGCCACGGGACAGACAGGTCACAAAGAAACCAAAACAGAACTATAAAACATTCAGATGCTGTCGCTGCGATTTCGAGCATCAAGTCCCAGCCGGACTAGTAACTTATCACTTTCTAATAATGTCAGAGCGCTCAGCTGTGTGCTGTAGCTGCTGTGAAGTGGATCCCAGCGCTGTCGCACATCACTCTGAGTTTGACTGTTTAAGCATGTAAAAAAAAAAAAAAAGCCTCAGATAAAGGACAAGAACAACAAAGCCTGAGTTAGCTTTCTGACTCTTTAAAGGTCCTGCAGTTCCATTATACCTTCAGATTGTTTTCCATCATCCATGAGGAGCTAACAAACTGACCATGCTGGTCAATGTGGCCTGCGATGTGTTTGGACGTCCCAGGGAGGCTCCTCCTCCTCCTCCTCCTCCTCACTGATCTGCTGCATTAAGCTCTATTCGTATCGACAACTTTCCAGCCTTTAGTTACGAATGTCTCAGTAATTTTCATTGGATAATACATTTTGTCAACCACAGAAAAACTAAGTTTCAACATTTGATGAATGGATTTCGTGCCACTCTTAATTAAATGCTGGCTCTAAATGATGAGTAGCTACAGTTTATCCACGTTGTGAGCCTCACACATAATCAATCATAGATCATAAAGTTAAACCATGGCTTTTTATCAACTTTATTTAACTCCCTTCTCTGTAAAGCACTTTGAATTGCTCCGTGTACGAATTGTGCTATACAAATAAACTTGACTTGACTATTGTCATTGTAACTCTTATTCTTAATGTTATTATTATGCATGTTGCTGCATTTTCTAACAACACGCTTCAGTGTGACCTCTCGCTCCTGCAGGAGCTGCTGGAAGGTGAGAAACAAACAGCTCCCCTCACAAACGCCGCTTCTAACGTTTGGCATGCTAGCCAAGAAAATTGGAGAGTAATTATTCTTTTTAATCACAATGACAATGATGTATAGCTTAAAGTTCGCCTGCCTGGCACTCCCTCCGGTTGCTGGGTTGTAATTACGTGCGAGAAGTAACGTGCCCTTTGTTGGAGTGTTTCTTTTTCGAACAAGGAGAGTCGTGATTCAGTGTTGTTGTGAGGCATGAAATCATGTCGTACACGAATAATACTGTGTTATAAATACACGGTGAGATTATCTCAGAAACTGGCCTGCAGGGCAACAACTTAGTTGAACAACAAGACTAGACAGTCACAGCTTCGGGAGTCATGCAGCGGTGTGAGTTCAGTGTGAGCTTTCTGTTCAGCACCAAACACAGAGTCTGATCCACACATGTGGAATTTGATCTTTACATGTTTTGCGTTACAAATGTGCAATGTGCAGTTGACAGTTTTTGGGTTGTTTTGGATTGCGTCTGTTTTCACTATAATAAAAGAAGGAGGTCCAAAGAGGCTCAGCCGTTACTGGAGACGCTGCTATGTTCTCTCCCTTTGATTTATAAAAATGTGATCATGTCCTTTGGTACACCTTGTCATCACACCTCACCATGTTAGCATCACAATGAGAAACAAAGGTCGTCAGTAAAGCCTGCTTAAGGTTTTGCAGCAATCTGTCCAGGTCAAACTTTGGACCTGCTGGGCGACGAGAGAAGTACCACCAACCAGATCACTGAATTTGTCAGGACTTCCTCTTTCACTTGCAGTATTTCCATGTTTAATCCAACTTCTTCCCTTGGCTTCTTTGAGCAGTAATCAGTGGAGTGATGTCACTTGAGCTTCCAAGAAGGGCTCCCGTGCTGATTGCGTACTGATTCCCGGACGATCCCAGCACTATCAGGCTTTTGGAGGGAACATCAGTGATAAAGTTAATGGGACACATGCACACCTCATCAGGCTGAAGAAGGAGGAGGAGAAGAGGATGGCATATTTGCATATGGAGACGGGATGAGGGCATTAGCAGCAGTAGTAAGAAAACTCAGTAGATTTCAAAGGCGCATGACTGTCACCTGCTGGCAGAACTCTGCAGGGAGGACCCCCGAGCGACTCCTCTCCATCCCCCTCTCTGCTAGCAAACACAACGGTTCTGCACATGAACCTCATTTTCAATCGGGCTTTTGCAGCTGGATACCGTCCCAACACATCTGTATGCTCTCTGCATCAATGCAGCAATGTGCTGCACACATCACCTCACTGTGATCACACACATGCAAATAAAGACGCCGTTAACGCTGTGGTAAAGTGGCTTGATTTACAGCACCATGGTGTTCGCACACACGCTAACTGCATGGAAACGCAGTTACACCAATACACCTCGGTTGCTTATTTCAAATCGAGATCCATGCCAACAATACCTGAGGAATTACATCCATTAGATTGTTCTAAGCTTTAGTGTTTCTTCTTCTTTTTTGCTCATTTTTCGTAGACAATTGTGCATCAGTTCTCAACCACTTTCCAGAAAAGATATGCACTCATTAAAAATTGAGGATTAGGGTCTTCCTTCTTTGTCTTGTCATGATTTCTGATTATAGTAAAATTAAAGAACACAAAAAAAAGGAGGTTTCATGGTTGTTTTTTTTTCCAAACACCTGCTGTGACCTCTTGTTGACTGTGACAGGGGTTTAACCTATCCATGGGTTTCATGTGACGATACACGGGTTCATCGGCGCCATCTTTAGGACTGCTCTGAGCCCGGAAGTACGCTGTCATCTTGCCGTCCAAATTCTGTGCGGTCAGTTGTGATCATAGCAAAGGAAAACAAACAGGACTTACGTTCTATAACATCCCAAGAAACAACGAGAGAAGACAGAGGTGGATTGCTGCCATAAAGAGGGATCACTGCACTCCCACAGAACACTCCCGGCTTTGCACTCAGCACTTTATCTCGGGTGAGTAAAGTCTGTACTGGTACGTAGCTTGACGTCATCATGCTAACGATTTTGATGTCACAGATTTAAAATTAGTCACGATCAATGAAGGCTGTTAATTCGGATTATTCATATTAAACAACGTTTTAGTTAGAGCCAATTATGAAGAAAGGATGGATCTGCAAAGCTGGCTGTAGCCTCCACAGATAATGGTTCTCTGGCATAAAATTCTCAATAGATATATATTGTTTAGGTTGTTTTGAACTTGTTTGAGTTTGCTCAAGCTTCCTGTAGGTGTGCTTTTGCTTTTGCCGTTGCCCACGTGTAACATAAGCAAACAGGCTTGGTACATTATCAGGGTGAAGGGGATTGTCACACTTTCTTCCTGCAGCAGTAGATAAAAAAGAATAGGAAACTAAATATAGTAACTAAATAACTAGTAACCAACTCTAACTAAAACAATATTTAATATCAATAATTCATTTTCACAAAGGGAAGTTTAAATTAAACTCCCAGTAAATGATATTTTGTTACAGTTAGTATTATTTCCCTGGTAGAGAAGACGTGTTGTTGCTTTGCAGCTACCCAGCTGTTGTTAGCCAAGCTAACCTTAACATAACCTTACAATGTAAAGGGTTAACAGGCAGCACAGCTACACACGGATGATTTAAAGTTGTTACTTATGTTCAAAGCATACTATATATGCCTTTTTTCTTTACCTCTTCAGGTAAACCAGCCTATCAAATGCTTGAATGTGATCCTGACTGGGCATCTTCTTTGAACCTTGGCCATACAGAGGTCAAGGCTTCTATCTCAGAGAGGTATAACCGGTGATGCAGGAGGGTGTGGGGCAGTGTCGGCATCATAAGGGGGCATTTGCGGGCCATGCCCCTCCTGCTGACTTACAGTGCCCCCCACTTTTCCCACTCTACAGGAGGAGCCCTGGAACAAACTTTATTACATTCATAGAATTAATTGTTTGTCGTAATATTTGCAAAAAGTGTTTCAGAAAAGGTGTTTAAATGGGAATAAAAATAAAAGGAGAAACTAATAATCTTGATTGTATCTGCAGACGTCCAGTTTGAGGAAGGGCTGATTGGTCTGGGCATGACACCTGACCTACTGGCTGTCATTACACTCAGTGTTGACTGTTTTGGGTGCACATTTCACTGAGAGACTGGGCAAAGATGGATATCAGACAATGGCTTAAAGGTGCTGGGTCCGGGTCTCCCTCAGCTCCATCAAGCAAAGAGGGAGAAAACACATTAGGTGAGGCAGCTGCAGAGCCAGCAGTCGCTCCTGTGGCTAGCCGAGAGACACTTTCTAGAAAAAAATCACCTGCCAAATGACCTCAGAAGAGACCACCCTCACCAAGTTATGCTTCAACAGTACCCTGTCAACATTTTTAATGGCAAGAATTGGCATTTGTTTCCTCTTGGTACCACAGACGTGACTGGCTGGAGTACAGTGTAAAGGCTGATGCAGCATTTTGTTTTTGCTGCCGCAAGTTCAACTCCGGCTGGAGGCCGTCCCAGGCCATGGCTGCCTTTGTGACTGTGGGCTTTGGTAACTGGAAAAATGCTGCGGAAAGAGACTGCACTGCAGCACACCTGTTCTTATTTGAGGAATCACCGGCTGGAGCATGTAAGGAGCTGGCTGAGGCTCATTCGTCGCCTGAGTGTCAAATTGTCTTGCTGCCTTTAAGCCAGCCTGCTCTAAAGCCACTCCAACAACGAAGACCAGCTTGAAGCCTTCAAGCCTGAACTCCACCCACCCTCACCTGCTGACTGCCTGTCTGCCCTCCAACACCTCCACCCCTCCACCTCCGTCTCTCAAATCCCTGCACCAGGACACTAACTCCCCTTTCTGCGCAATCCCAGCAGCACCAAGTAAGACTGCACCTGCTCATTTGCAACCATTCTCCTGGATTCTCCAACCAAAGGCTCATTCTCCCCTCAGAGTGACATCTCCCTCCTGTGCCTTCATCCCAAAGACAATTTATCTCAATAAACTTGTTGAACTGAGACATTAAGGAGAGTGTTGCCCCAATGGGTGCCCCACTGAAAATCCCTGCTTTCACCAGGGGTTTCAGCCAACTGGATGCAAAAGAGGATTGGGTGTATGCACTCCAAGTACACCATGTTAAATGACACGATACGCCTGGGTATGGTGGTCCCATGTGAAAGTGAGATTTAACTGTGCTAGATAAGATTGTCACTGTGTCCTGTGCTTTGACCAATGTATGCCCAAGTGTCAATCTGTGGTGTGATGGGGACTGGTTGACTGTCGTGACAGGCCACGAGCTCTGGTAAGACAACCTTGTTGGAGAAGCTATCTGCCTTTGGCAAAAGTGTTGTCTGCCAAAGGTCTGCATCAGGTGTGACACAAACACACACAGCTTTTAGGTTGTCCATACCACAAAGTCACAGAATTGTGACCCAGTCACAAAGATCCAAGTCTGGACCTGCTTGTAGTATTTGTGCATGCACGTCAAGCTCAGCCTTCCATCAGTTAACTTCACGCAGAAGTTGGTGCAGGCCTGCAGGATGTTGTGTTCGCAGTGCTTGTAAGGACACTTGATCTCCACACGGTCCCTTCCCGCAACATATGCAGTTAACAGGTGCATCAGGGGTCACTCCAAGCTCGGGAAAAGAAGGGTTGATAACAAAACCACAGCGCTCCACTTTCAGCTCCCTGTGCCACACCTCATTCTGGGTGATGTAGGACTCCCTGGCTGTCTCCTCATTGTCTCTGCCCCATTTGATGGCCTCTGGGTCATTTCCTGGTCTGGGGATAGCAGACCTTCTTCACAGTTGACAAAGCAGGTCTGGAGGTTGAGGTGGGCATAACTGCAAGTATGTTGGAGGCAGTTATCCTTCCAGCTTGTGCTGTGTGCCAGACATTGGATCTATGCTGCAGTCTTTTTTTTGCTTTCCATTGCAGCTGACTCTCTGTCCGTCACTGCAACCAGGTGTGTCAAGTCCTCACAGTGCTGCCGCAGAACTGTCAAATCACAGCCATCCATTCCTGGTTTGCAACGGTGAAGAAGGGACTTGGGCAGAACACACGGCTGAACAGGGTCTGCATAAAGGTGGCAGTAGTCCTCCATCACAGAGCAGAGTCCAGAATGGTGAGCGTGTATCAGGTCTATGGGGGGTGCAGGACATCAGTGTGCCCTGTTGTATGAACCTGCCGCTGGAACTTGTTCGTTTCCTGGGTGCTGTACTGTGCCTCCCACTGATGGACTGGTCTCGTGCTTTCTTCCTCGCTACACTGGTGGTGTAGTCAATGCTGTTGCCGGGCGCTCCGTGCACCCTGCTGACATTGGAGGGAATCGTCCAGTTGGCTCCAACATCTGTGGGTGTCACAGTCCCATGCAGACTTACTGCCGCATCACTTTTGTAGAGTAGGGCTGTCTGCATTTTTCTGCGACCCCAGCCTTACACACGCCATCCATGCTCTCCACTTCACCACTGGATCTGAGGATCACCCATGGCTAAAGCAGCTTTTGGCTGAGGCGCATGGAGTGATTCACCTAAGACATGAACACACAAACACATTTTAACGAGTGCAGACGTGCTTCTCTCTGTTCTCCTGCCCTTTTTGCCTGCCCGCTATCTTGTCCTGTCTCATCTCGGAGCCTCTCTCTGCACTTTTCCTCCTAAATCCTAAAGCATCATGGATCTGATCAGCTGGTCTCTCAATGCAATCTACAAGATTTTTTCCACCCAGAGACAAGGTGCAGGTGCTGCATCTTGTCCGCCTGGGACCCATCCCATGGGTTACTCGATGAGGAACGGAGGGTTTTAGGCCTTTCTGTTCTCTCCATGGAGGACGTTGAAGACCTACAGATTGCAGTTGGTGGATTCCCGGGCTCCCGGGAAAATTCAAGAGCAGGCTGTCGTCCAAGCCGCTACTCCAAACCGTCAACGCTGAGACTGTGAGCGAGATGGCTCAAAGACAGGAGGCCCTGTTGGGCAAACTGGTGATGAGCGAAGATGTCAGGCAGCATAGTTGAGTTGGGTACCACAGTGGAGAAGCTTGCCACCGCCACGGGACCTGCTGAGGACTTTAGGCAGACAATAACATGTGTGGCCAGCAACGAAAACATTATCCCTTATTCAAATCTGGCTGCCTGAGAGTGGCCTTAGAGCTGCTCCTGTGCAACTTTGCCCTAGATAAACTGCCTGCAGACATCAAATAGTTTATACTGCTGTGCCATGGCCCCTTTAAGATGTATTGCTCATGCACCCTTCCATCTGTGAACTGAACATGCGCCTGCTGCAGAGCTCTGAAGTTACGAAAGACTTCATGGCTGTAGGCACTCACATTCAGAATCATATAATTATATATGAATGCATGCATGAAGGTGGGCAGGATGTTGAAATCAGCTGTCCACTCGGGCTCGTATCGATCCAGCCCTTTAATCCCTTTGAATTTCTCCAAATACTGTGCCTTTGCCTTTTCACTTAACTTGTCACGATACAGACCTGCTACATTCTCCATGTGCCGCTCCATTTTGTGTTCAGTTTTTAGTTTTTCTTGTTGCTACACAAAAAAATCATTAGTTTGTGGCACTGTTGCTGCTCATTTTTAAAATGGATTGCCTCTAATTCAGACAATGCATTGCGTGTTCATCACATGATCTGCCTAACTCTATTCTCGCAACCGACCGCACAGGATATAGACCGCATGGTGACTGCATACTTGTGATCTCAGAATGCTCTTGCAGACAGCGGCTGTAGGAAAACCGTGATGTGAAACCCATGAATTGCCCCAGTATCAGACTTTCAGTCGATTGTAACATGTTCTACCACAGGAGGGTGCTGTCTGTCAATTCCAGTTTCACCAGCCTTTTCACGATTAAACAAGTAAAGAAGTACAGCGGGTTGTCTGATTGAATAATAGCTGTTGCAGCTGCAAGAAAGTGAAGCAGACAGGCAACTCACCACTGCCCCCCCCAGCACAAAAGCTGTTCTGCACGTTATATAGATTGTACCTTTAAATAAAGGCTTTGAGTAGTGTGCTACATATTGTTTTCTTTTTATTTCATAATTTCAGTACCACAATTACAGGGGTTATCCAGAATATTTATTTTACCCTAACCCTTTACCCCTTCGTACACATCCTGGGAACCCCCCCCCAATATAAAGGGCCGTTCCTGCCTCTACCCCCCCCCCTTTTTTTTTGTTCATGCTCACTGAAGGACAGGTTATATTGTATACTGGGACAATGAACTTATGCTGTTTGGTTTGTTTAGGGGCTAAATTCAAGCTAATTACAAAGTTCTTTTTCACCCTGTCCACACCAGGTATGTTCCTTAATGTGTTGGGTATTTGTGCCCCTTTTTGTTATTGTGCACTGTGGAGAAGTCTACCGGTTACACTCAGTTACTGCAGTGATTTTGAAGTGAGGCACCGTCTGGTTCGGGGCCCCTTTACGGAGGTTTATGACTTGTTATTAGTTGCACCAGAGGGGTAAGTATTTCCCCTCTGAAGCGCTCACATGGTTCCATTCAAATAACAGTTTGGAGTCTGTGGGACATTTATCGCCTTCATTTTTACCTCATTAAACAGCCCGCAACTCCTCGCGGTTCTCCTGGAACCCCTCTGCCGAAGTGCCCCCCGAAGCCGGAGACTGCAGGACCCGTTTCCACCTGCCACTGTGACACTCCATGTTCAATAAGACAAGAGGGTAATGAATTGGAAAGGCTGTGGTGGCAGACCGGAGAACATGTGTCTGCGTGTGTTTTTATTAACAGCACACACAATGCGAAGAATGATTTGTTTCAAGAGTGCTGAACTTAATTTGGACTAGCAAACTTGGGGGTTGGGGGTCACATGGTCGTCTCTCACTTGTGCTGGTCAGGAAGCAGAAAACTTCAGGTCTAATGGCTGGATAAAGGAAACTGCAGTGATGATGTGGAGAGGCGTAAATGGCAGCTTTTACTTCTACCACTAGATGGCGCCAAAGCACTCCTTCTGCCTCTGCTGTGAGGAACCCCGCCAATCGCACCTCCTTTGTTCAGGCAGCCGGCGGTGCAGTGTCGGAGAAACGGCCTCGTTTCTGGAGCTCGTTCTTGTCGTCAGCATCTGAGGAAAACATTCCCCCTCTGAATGTACGAGCCTCGTTCGGGCACCTGGCGGGCTCGTGAAGCCGTCAGCCATGTTTCTGCACCGAACACACCCTATGTCTGCTTAACACAGTGATCTGCGCTGTCCGAGCAGTTCCAGCGGCTAATTCTGACACGAGTCTCCCTCCTCCGCCGTCATTAACATCAGCCAGACTCATCCCGTGGGTTGTGCGTGTGCGCGTGGGCGTCTGTCTGTCTGTATTCGCGTTGACGGACGTGAGTCTGACAGGCCCGAACGGCGGCGCTGCCGACAGTGAGCGGTGCTTGTTTGCAGGCACCAGTGAGCCGGTGAGGGACGGAGACATCTGTATATGCAACCGTCCCGCTCCCGCGCCGTGCTGCTCAGTGTGCATGGCGGGACACGCGGAGGTACACGCTCGCCTGGCTGCGCGGCGAGCCGTGGCAGCCATCATCATTGTGTGGGACTGTGAAATAAAGACGAATCAATAAGCTGCAGATATACTGTTTATCTGTGTGTCGGTGTGTTTATGATACCTCCCGAGGACCATCTGCAGAAAGCTTTGGTGGGGACCAGAGGCTGGAAGAGCGCCACACAGTGTGCATGCATGCTCCATAAACACAAGCCGGTGCACGTCACCCATAAAGGTTGTTGTGAGAGTGCATGCGCACTCTGCAAAGTGTGCAGATGTGCATCAAACGTCTGCCAGGTCTCCAAGTTGGAGAATCAAATTGAACGGTCCCTGGTTGGGATCCCTGGATCAGGTAGTGGAAGTCCAAAGCCTCCATCTGCTTCCCTGGTCACCACCACCCTGGAACAAATGCCCACCTGTGAGGGCGTGGCCCACCACTCACACATGCATTTGAGGCAATCACGGAGGATGTGAGGATGTCATTGGATGAAAGGGACAGAATAGATGGAACAGGACAGTGATGACGACCACAAGGTGACGTCTGTCCTCTGTCCTCTCCCTCCTCCAGCGTACTGAAGGCACAAACTCACACTAATCGAGCATAGTTGTAGCAGAAACAAACAGCAACTCACAGAAAACAGCGCTACTTGTCTGAGTTGATCCACTCTGCGACTGAGGATGCCCGAACGTTACAGTGCTGCTTGTTTGTATTGTAGATACTTTTTTTTTTTTTTTTTTTTTTTTAAAAACAGGATCATTTTACATGCATGTGTTCTTTATCAGGAAGCTTCTACCTGAGAAACATTGTCACTGCAGTTTGATGAGAACATTGTTGCCTTGATACAAAAGTCACTCCCAGTTCGATGCAGTGAGTGAATGTGACTGCAAGTTGAATCAGGCTGTGAAACGTACATTTGTTAACAACGCTGCAGGTTAAAGGTCAAGCCATTTTTCTTGGTCTGTCAGATCTTGAAAAGCAGCTGCACACACACCTAGACATGAATTTGCCGGCTGTAAAAAAAACACACATACACACTCCGCGGCTGTGTTTATGTCTCTTCAAGCCCCATTTGCAGCGGTGGTGAAGCTTTTTCGGGGGAAGGCCGGGGGGGGGGATTTCCTCTCGGTTCCCTCTGTTTGCTATCAGTGTGACTCCAGCGGGCCGCCGTCAGCACATTCTGATAATGCGCACGGAGCGCCTTGTTGATTTTACTCATCAGGAATCAAAGTGGCCCTTTGTGACGAGCTGGGATCGTATTCCCGGGTTCGGAGTGGTCTCTTTGAGCTCCAGTGTAGCGTTTCCAAGCCCCCGCTGAATCATCCGCGCAGAAAAACTTCAAAACAAGTCTAACAAGCTGAAGGCAAGCAGGGGTGGGGAGGGGGGAGGTTGGTGGGGGGGGTGTTAATCAGTGAGAGATGGGTGACCTCATGTTCCCTGTTTTGCTTTGGTTCATTCATCAGATGCTGCAGGTATTTACATTTTGTGAGAAAAGACACCTTGGCGTCTGGCATAGACACAGTGACACCCCCCACCCCCCACCACCACCACCTCAGAATCCCATCACGCAGCCAAGGCCACGATTTAAAAGCGACCGCCACGTTCACGTCACGCGCGAACAGTCGAGGACAACACGCCACAAGGATCCGGGGCTGCTGGCGCAGGGCTCTCCCACATGTGCGCCTGTTTCACCGGCTCATGTTTTGCAGCGAGCCCGACATAGAAAATGCGAACCGCAATTGGCGGACTCACAAGGGTGCCTGCTGCCCGGCTTTGGAGGGAGGGAGTCACCCACCAGCCAGCCTTCAGGACCAAGTATAGCTGCTGATATTCGACTGCACCTTTGAGACCTGAATACAGCATCGGTCCTGAGCATGTTCTGAGCTGTGTGCCGCAGTCCGTCCACTCGTGGAGACATCTGATTTGTTTAGAATGATTTTTATTTTTCTATCATATAGAAACAACATTTTAAAAAAAATAAATCTAAAAATACAGAAAAAATAAGGTTATGATTAAATTATTATAATGATTAATAATAATACAGGAAGAAAATAAATCGACAATGAACAAAAATATTAACGGCCCATGTCAAGTATTGTTGCCATGTGGAGTTAACAACTGTAAATGAGCATTAGCTGACATTTTATTGTACCGAAGTAATATTTCTCTTGATTTGTGTATGATTTTTAA
>JASSRZ010000873.1:0-11612 GCA_032164315.1 Malacoctenus gilli
CACACACACACACACACACACACACACACACACACACACACACACACACACACACACACACACACACAGATGCACATAGACACACGCATGGCCAGGCCAATGATTATCTGGGCCCCTTTTAGTTCTGTTTATGTATTAATCTGTTGGGGCACCTTTCCAAAGTGTTTTATATGTCAGGAAATTACCATCCGTTTTGGACGGCGCTCCCAAATTGAAGCGTTATCTATTATTTACAACTCACAACCACCCTCTGCGTTTCCCGTGCGGTTACTGTGGACATCGCCGGAAACACTTCTCAACGCTCTCTCTCTCTCTCCCTAGTTGTTTGTGTTCCTCCCTCCTCCATCTCTGGGATGGATTTTCTGCAAGAAATAACATTTTCTGTCGTGATACAGTGTAATACAGAGGCGGCACACAGAGGGCCCAGCTGAGGTGACAGTTCCCGCTGACACGCACAAAGCAGTGGATGGTCACTTTAGAGTTCAGCACCACGGTAGTTTGCAGGAGCAATGATGCCGAGTGGCACCGCTATGAAGTCGCAGTACGTTTTTATTCTGCTGATCCTGAGAGAAATGATCAGTTTGAAGTGAATTACAGTGGAATGAGTAATTGATTTAAAGGGAAAAAAATTGAAATAAATTTGTAATAATTACTTTCATTTTAGAAATTGAAACTTAAATAAAAAAAGAAATGAAAACAAGTAACAAAAATACGAACAAATTTGATAGCGAACAAACTCATTGAGCAAAATGTGAATGTTAAATGAGTCACAATAAAAAGTCTTCATAAATGAAACGAAAGAGAAAAAAAAGCTACAAAATTATTTGTATTCTGTTCATGACGCAGTAAAAAAATCATCAAAACACAAACTCTGTTATACTGAATATTTTGTGAGATGCAAGTGAGTCAAAAGAGATGAATAGAACGAAACAGATCCATGTTGATTCTGAGAAATTTTTATTTCAAATGCCTTTTTTCATTTACTAAGTGCAAAATTGTGTGGTAACAGTGTGGAGAAGTCAGACCTTGGAGATAAAAGTGTAGCATCGAGCCAAAAGGGCAAAATAAATAATAAAAGATAAAGAGATACAGTGACATAAAAATAACAAGAAACGGCCGATCGAAGGGACCAATAAAGGGATGTCAAAACCCCCCCAAAGACAAACCCTCGCCAAAAAAACAAGACACACAAAATTGCTCCAGCACAAGATGATAGCACCCATGTCAGGACATTCACCACTGATGTGGTCTGAGACCCGTAGAGCACCGCTTGGATCTTTCTACCCTAACTTGTGAATTGCCGGCGCTAATCCATTAAGTGCTGTGTAATGACTCATTCAGTCTTGAAACATCTCAAAGCAATAAAAAAAGAATCAAATAGCCTGGAGCACATCGTGTAATGCAAACACCGGGATAACCTGCCTGCTGACCCACATCACCTTATTCTGTGTGGAAGACACTTCCCGCAAGCTTCAAGCCTCTTTATAGTCCCTTTTTCCGGCCACGTTATTGGTCTTTCTGCACCGCCTGAGCTCACTTCGCGTCTGATGTCGCACTTGAACACAACGGCTGCTCATCTTTACAGAGACTCCAGTTATTGTTAATCATAAAATCCAGCTTAAATGTATACATATGCGTGGAAATAAAATTGAGAAGAAATCAGCCCGGCTCAACCCGGAATGGCCGGAGGACGTAATGGCGCACAGTCGCTGGGAAATCACTTCCGAACATCATTTCAGTGCAAAAAAAAGCACTTGGGGAGGTGATTTTCCACGACAACTGGCAACATTCTGCCATTGTTTCAAAGAGTCAAATTAGCAGCGATATCAGTGGTGGGAAAATCGCTAGCTTTTTCAGTGCAAACCTCGAGTTAAAAAACTGCACGCCTCTTCACTTGGTGCAGCGCCGCAAACGGAGCCCCTGTGTTTTTTAATTCATTAATTCTGGCTTGTGCTATTTTGTAAATTATTCAGGAGAAAAAGTGCTCCGTTCGCCCACGGGGGTGCAAATGAGAGTGAGACTGTTCAGGACGCAAAGAAGGTGAACCAAGAGCTTGTTTGAAGGCGCAGGCGTTGAGATTTAGGTCATGTCGGCTCGGTGCGCCGCATGGCAGTCGAGTCTCTGCTCCTCTGCTGCGCAGTGAGGAGATAAGGTAGCGACTCACCACGCCAGCTTGTGGTGGAATGTGGTATTGCAGGGCGGATTCGGCTCGAACTTGATTCACTTGCAAAGTAAAACGCTGATTTCTAGGTTCACTTTGATACACACACACACACACACACACACACACACACACACACACACAATACAGAGCAATCTTGTGTCCAATGGCTCATTCAGGGACATTAGGACAAACTGGCAGGACAGGGGATCGAATTGCAACCGTCTGTGCCTGAAAGACTCAGTGAGCCACAGTTGTTTATTTATGAATTTTGTTCGACTAACAATGTGTGATATTATAGATTTCAAGTGGTGTAAAGCTGCCTCATAAAGGTCAAAGGTCGCAGAAAAATAGTTAAGCTGGGTTGGGATCGACGGAGAGACCTCTGAACTCGCAACGCAGTCGATCTTGAAGCCAACTGACAACTTTGGCAGACGATCACAGAGCAGGAAGCTGTGGTTATGCATGATACACACGCAGGAAGTGGAAAACGTGGTCGGAAACAAAACGTCTCCGACTCTGACGGTACTGTTTCCCAGCTGCTCGAAATTGGGAGAAAACAAGGGGGCAGCCAGGTTCCACCTCTCCTACTATCCGAGGTTAAGGCTGCTGATGGGTCCCAGATGCCCCCCCCCCCCCGCCTCAACCCTCTTTGTGCTTCTGAGAAAAAAACAAGCAAGTGTGGTTCAAACACCACAACCACAAGCCTGCCTGCCCGCGATGTTTTCACCGACCGGGTTCACCCCCCCCCCGTGTGACCAGTGACACAGCTGTTGGCCGCTACCAGCGCAGTAACACGCAATGTCACAAAACGCCGACCCGCCTCATGCCGACGAGTTCACAGTGCTCAGACGGCCGTCACGGCCACCAGATGTCAGGCAGAGCACCTTCGGAAGGTGCTGAAACGGCAGATACGCACCGCGGATGACAAACGTCGCCGAGGAGTCGGCAGCGACTGCGTGATGCTGTTACATCAATAAGGAGAAAAGTCAATCAGATGGCAGCTGTTTTTACTCATTTTAACATCAGCCATTTAGCGTCATTTCTATTCAAATGGAAAACAACAAGCCTCTCTGGACGGGTCATCTGTCCATCGCAGGGCAAGCACACAGAGACTCACACCTTTGAGCAAATTAGGAGTACCACTTGCCCCATCTTTGCATGTTTTAGGACTGCGGGACGAATCCAACTCACGCACAGGAAGAACAGGCTAAGTTCACACAAGAGGGTTTCGAACCTAGGACCTTCGAGGTGTGAGGCGCCCCCATGTAGCCCCACGTCATCACAATTCTCAATGCGGGACGCTGGTCGTCTCTGCTGCGCTGCAGCTTGATGCCCGATGACGCATCGCCGGCGAGCTCCGAATCCTGTAATTAAACCTTTATGGCCATGATAGCTTTGACCCCCTACCCACCCCAAACACCCCCCCACACACACACACACACAAACCAGGATCACCGGCTCCTCTCGACAGCCATAAATTCCACGTCGTGTTGCCGAGGTCACTGTCAACAGTCTGCTTTTCGCCACGCTCATTATTTCCAATGCCAGGGGAGGCGACTGCGGGCAGGTAGTGGAAGGTTAAACGTGAACTCGCCACGTGAGGCCACGCAGCGACGTGTCGGTGAGACGGAGGAGTGCGCCTCTAAAGCCATTCACGCCAAAAACACCCTGCAGTTTCATTTGGAATGTTTTACACAGCGCAGTCTGAGATAAGTGGGCCATGTGTCATAATTACCCCCCCCCCCCCGGTGAGTATAGTATTAGAGGCAGATGCGTCAGGCTCTTTCTCCCCTGAAAAAGAACAAATAATAATGATAGAATAATGATATTGAAGTTTTCCCGCGCTTAATTTTGTTTCTGTCTACCGAAAAAAAAAGTCTGGAGGCCCATTAAGTGCTGGGCGGATCGGCCTATTTCTCACATGAAGAGCCGGGGTTAAAAAGCGGCGCTCGCTCACTTTCCCTTAAACATTTGTGCCGCCGCCAAGATGTTTGTTTGATTTATCTTCGCCTCTTTAAACATGTACAGAAGGCCCCGTTTCCTCAGGTGATGGAACAGATGGAAATTCCTAATTACCGCACTTTCATCTTCGGTCTTCCTCTCGACGGATTTTCAAAAGCCGGCGCGAGCGGCGACAGGCGCGCCGTCTCCAACGCGCGCCCGCAACGTGAAGTGTGTACAGTCGACACGCGGAACCCCCCGCCCCCCCCCCCCCGTCCCTCTGAAACACTGCCCGACAGCTAAAGGTTCGAATTATTCAAACAGCCAATGCGCAAAACTGACATTCGTCGCTCGTTTCTCACATCTGCGGTAGAAACGGATCCGTCACATGGCAAGCAGGAACGCAACCTTTCATGAATCACATGCTTGTATGCGCGCTATTAGGGAGCAGATAGAGTGACGGTGATGGGGAGCTCCTCAGATGCTAACAGATGGCGCTTTTGTCCAGCGTCTCGCGAATCCAGCGACAAAGTGAGGAAGAAAGAATTTTCAGAGTCAGTCTGCACACATGCACAGTTGTGGTGCTAGAATCGGTACAATTGCGCTTCCATGAAGACCTCACACACACTGGGTCTCATTTGAATTCACTCACAATTGAAAGAATAATCTAAAATAACCTAACAGAAAAAAATAGTTAAGAAGGAAGAGTTGATAAGCTTGATATAATAGACACGTTTTTTGTCATAATATTCAGATTGTTGAACATACAGGTATTTATATTTAACCGTTACAGTGAAGAAAACATGATTCTGAAACGTTGTGGATAACATCACTGGGTGACTAAATGGCACACAGGTGTGGCCCTGAGTTTCCAAGAGGAACCTTTGGGTTAAGCAGCTGTAAGTTCGAGTCTGCTTCTTTGGTTCTTTGCTGCGTCTCAACATACAAATACCTCCTTTCCAAGGTGCATTCACGCCAGCATCTCCGTACTTCACAGAGAGCATTTGGCGAATGGCGAAGAATAAATAGACTCCACTTGTATTTCTAAAGCTTGCTGCATTCAGCTGTCTTAAAGCACTTCACACCATAAGTCACCTCATCCATTCACACGCGCACTCACACGGCGTTGCTCGGGGCTGTCATGCAAAGCACACACACTTGGGTTCAGTGTCTTGCTCGGGGACACTGCGAAAGGGCGAGATGGCGTTTTGAACGACTGACCTCTGGGTGAAATTTGAGACACATGTGAACACGCCCCGGAACTCCGGTGACAGTCAGAGTTCCCCTGACCACATGAGCCTGATCCTCCCCCGAGCCAATCACAGACCGCTTTGTGTCTTGCATCAGTGCGCACTGGCGCTTTTCTCCTTCATGTCCACAAAAGATAGAAGTTTTCAAGGTAGAAGTTTCAATTAAAAAAACGTCCCGATATTAGCAAAATCACCGGCGAGTGGCACAAAAAGAGACGTGCCATTTACAGAATGTCTTCGTCCTCAAACCCAGCCAGTCGTTCACTGAACGAGTTGCCAATGACAGTCAGGTTGAAACACAAATCAAAGAGAAAAGTGGTGTAAAATCATACACACTTGAGCAGCACAGCGATCAACAGTCAATGTTTTGCCTGTGTTCAGCTATAATTCAATGTTTTTTTCAGCCAAGGAAAAAGCCAAACAACTCTTTTCTTGCAAAAAAATCCATCAAAACAAAATGTTACAAAACCTTGTCCTTACTAAAGTTTCCCGTTTTGAGGCAAGGTTTCAATTTACAGACCTAAATGGAGACCCACGTTATTCAAGGTAAAGCATGATCGCGTGGTAAATAGTGCATGTCTGCACGCACAAAAAAGTCCAAATAAAAAGACAAGGAGGAACTTGAAAATAAGAAAAAACTGACAGCTCAGCTTCAAGGCCGATAATCCAACCCGACAAATTATTCAAATTGCTCCATCGCGACTTGTTTTAACTTCCAGAAAAACTTCCCAAAAATCACAGCAAACCAAAAGTGGCAGCCCATCACACCTGCAAAGTGTGTTACATGCTAATCTAATACACCTGTTTACTCGTCCTCGCCTTGCCGAGGAAGTTCTGCATCTGCCGCCCGAGTCGAAATCTGACAGGCGATAATTAAATTTTGCCAATTAATGGACGGCGCAGCCGGCCGCGCTGACGCGGAGCCGGGGCAGACGCTGGTGGGGCCACGTAGCCGGCACAGCCTGGGAAGCGATTACCTGCACTCGGGCTGGAGATTCACTTGATGCATGTAAGCGTCAGCGTGACCTTTGCGAGTCGGCTCGGCGTGCCCCCTCAAATCAAATTTGAGGAAGAAGTTGGACGGAGGGAGGGAGGGGGGAGGCAGATCAACAGGCCTTCAGACGAGACGTGACATGTAAACGCTGCGGAATAAACACCGCAGATTTCTTTATTTGGATTAAAGAATCAATTCGGGGACTAATGGCGGCCTCCGAGCCGCGACAGACTCCTGATGCGATGCATTTTCCACGTGTGCGCCGGTTCGACTCCACTTCCACACCTGTCAATTATGATCAGAAAGGAAAATTCACCCACAAATTGAGCTCAGATTTAGTGTCACCCGTCTCAGCTGAGCAGCAGAGTTTTGTAACCACTCAACGAGACACAGAAATTGGGGCATGTGTTGGCTGGAATGGGCAAAGACAAGTTTTTTTCTCTCTCTCTCCCTGTCTCCCTCTCCCTCCCTCTCTCCCCCTCTCCCTCTCCCCCCCCCCCTCTCTCTCTCTCTCTGCCAGAACCCCACTCCCCTTTCCTTCAGCTGATCCCCCCCACTTCATGAAGCTGAAGGTTAGCCACCTGCTCTTTGTCAGGCGGGTTCGCCGCAGCCATTCGCCACTCGCCGCAGGTTCGCCGTTCTGCATATGGCCTGTTGCCTTGTGAACTTCTCAGATGCATCACCTCCGGTTGGACCGCGAGCGACCCTGAAGTCATTCTGAGAGAGCATCTGGTGTCTGGGCTACTCTGTCGACGCGGGGTTTCGTTCGGGGGGGAGGTAAGAGCTGGAGTGGCTGAAAGGAAGGAAAAACAGCCCAAAATAATCCCTGAAAGACAAACAATGGGTTTATTTAGAGCGGCAAAGATCGCAGAGGGAGGCGCGTGTCAAAGCAAAGGAGAAAAATACCATTTTTAGCATCTTGTTTTTGAGAATCAGCATCTCTGCGGGCTGAAAATGGGATGTTTTAAGAAATGGGAGGACAGAAAAGAAAAGAGTTTGCAGCACATCTTATGTCCAACCAAGAGGAAAGCTCCAAAACTGTGGCTGATTTTGGGTTTCACCTTGAAAGCAGAAATCTTCTGTCACACTGTGAGATGCGTCGCAGACGGGGTGATCACACTTATGCGCCCGAAAGCCCCCTCAAAGACAGAGAGGAGAGTCAGTATTGTCTGTTCTGGAGTCTGCTCAATGACACCCTCGCTACATTGGCATAGCCATCACTGTTACTCCAGCGCTGTTACTCCTGCGCTGTTACTCATGCGCGGGTCGTTTGCAGTCAGGTCACACGGGGACAGGGGTGGTGGATGTCCTGTCCCCTCCGACTGCAGCTGGGGAGCACGCACTCTCGTGCCGCTTGTGGACCGTACCTGTATGGTCACTTGCTTTAAAACAGAAGCCTTCTCTCCACGAGTGCTTTGGTCGGATTCAATCGGGAGCGTGAGTCGAACTGGAAATCGCCCCACAAAACTCCAACGCATGATATTATGAGGAATAACTGATCGGTACAGTACTCTGTTTGTTGTGTTTCGTCGATATGGGCAGGAACAACCGCTGCCTCTGGAGAGAGCCCCGCTGCAGTGCACCATGTAATTTCCTAAATGTCATTTGATCAAACGATTCACCACAAGCTGAAGCAACTCTTGATTGAATATCGGAGTCACATGTCAGAGATGTCAGAGAGAAATGAGTGTAAATAGTGCCAGTACACGGGGTGGACTTGAGTGGGTGGACTTGAGTGGTCTCATTCCTTGTGCTTCCCTCTGTGTCATTTGAGAGGGGGGGATTTGAGTCTCCTTTTTTTCTCCAAGCGAAGCAACATTTTAAATGATTTTGTAAGGGGGGGGAGAAAAAAAGAGTTCATTTCTTTTAAGGTCTGTAAAGTCTCAAAGGACAAACAACACAACTGGCTGTATGAAAATACACTGCGATAAGAGATTATTATTATTATTTTCTTCCTGACTTTATTGCTAGCCCTGCAATATTCCTTGAGGTTCTGATTCATGCAACAATAATATGGAAGTTGGACATAAAAAAACAGTCCTACCTATGAACAGAGCAGGCAAAGGGTGTGAAGAGAAACTTAAGGGATTAATATCATATTTTGACGCCGCATCACTCTGAATGTTTTCTCAGTAATTAGATGTGTTCTGGCTTTGCTCTTGTCTATTTTTGAAGGTGCAGTGAAATACGTGGGCCTGCATTTGTGCACGAGGCGACTCAACAGCTTGCATTCGTTTGATTCACATTCAGTTTAGCTTGCCAGTTTATGAGGACAATCCGTGTTTTGTAGAGAGACAAGTTGATGGGGCCTTCAGGAATCCACCATCGTCTCCTCAAATTTGCCTGTACTGACTTGGAGGCGGCCACTTTTGCATCTGGGGGGGTGGTCTCAAAGACCCCAGAGGTTTAAGCTGAAAAACCTCAAAGCTTCCTGTTCACTTGAGTTCCACAGGAGAACCAAGACTCTAGCATCTATTGACAAACAAAAAACAATTTTTTTTTGCTATATTTCCATTCGCGCAATAATTGAATGTTTCTGTTCTGGTAGCGTATTTATTTTTGCTTTTTGTTGTTGTTTTTTGGGATACTGTACCGATACGTGTGAGCTTGGCTTCTGACTGTTAAGTACCACCCTGCGAACCAAACTGCCCTTTGGGGATAATAAAGATTTATCCTCCTATGCTCTGCGCGCTCTTTGTATGCTCGAGTGGGCTTTGTAAATAAGGACCAGATACAGCCAATGCAAGGAGAGAAAGAAGTGCGTTTTTATATAGAGAGAGGGGACAGATTTATTCCAGCTTTATTTTTCCTGGGTGCAGGTACATGCTGCTTTATTACACAATTGCAGCCAACTGCGTTTAACAATCTATTTTGTGAATTGGTGAATAAATTCCTGACAGCCAACATCCTGTTCTGGCGGCGCCGCCTGGAAGCGGGGCGCGCTGCTGTGGTCCTAATGTAGATATTTCACAGGAGTATAAAAAAAAAAGAGAGTTTCAGACGCTTCGCTTTTTATGTTTTCCATCCAGGCTTTTATATTTGAAGTTTCCTAACGTGTCCCACATAGGAGGGGAAACGCTCGCCCGCCGCTGCTACGCTTTAAGACTAGGGCTGGGAAACGATTAAAAATTTGAACCAAAATTAATTGCGTGATTTCCCTGATTAATCACAGTTAACTGCAGAGTCAAATAAATAAATAAATAAAGGGGGGGATGCATATTGCTTTCCACTGAGCTTAGGGACTGTCTGATCCCTGCCTGGTGTCTTTTTTCCCCCACCAACTCTGGTGAAGCAAGAAGCTAAAACATGAATGGGAGACTGTCAAGCCACACAAACACAACAGGACCAGCAGAAAGTGGTGATTAAATTGCAGTAACAGCAGTCTGACATAAACATCATGGGCCAACAGGGGGACCAGCAACAATACTGAATGACACCGGCCTTCGGAGTCACCCGTGTCCGTCTACTTTCACTGTTTCATCAGACAGTTTCACTGTTGTGATGCTTTGTTTGGAGGCTGCAAAGCCCAAAAAAAAACAACCTCCTGCTACACTCAGTTGCATCACATGCCCCCTCGCTGGCCCCCCGTAGCTCAGACAAACAGGTTCTATCGGCCTGGGACTGCGCTGCACTCGGGCGGCCTCCAGTTGGGATTGCGGAGTGTGGAGGGCTCAGCCGTCAGCATCAGAGATCCGCCTCTCCGCTGTCACCCTCCACACCGCGCTCACACTAATCAGTGCATCGCACAGAAAAACAAGGGGGGGGGGGAAAGCAGGTGTGGCTGCTAGTAAACCACATGCAGCCCCCCCCGGACAGTTGGTGCTGGCGCTACACTCTCCCCTGCTGCTCTGACAGCAACGTCGGAGACCCATCTGCTAAAGCCCCGATCGGAGACGGCAACATCTTACCTCCCACGGTACAGAGGAGCTGAACCATCACCATGAAAAAGAGCCGCGGTGGAGGATGAGATACTTTTTTTTCACAATTAGCATCGAGATGGTGGGAGACCACCGAGGAAGGATTTCATGTGCCACGGTTTGGCAGAGGTTTACAGTGAAGCCACAGCAATGTAAATACGATTCTAAGCGCTCACTTGTGACCCGTGAGGGTCATGTTGGCAGTAAAGAGCAAGTATACCGTAGTGTTTTGTGAACATACGCCTCAACTTCATGTTTAATTCATGAAACAAGACGGATGTCTTTATCTGAGACACACACGCACGCACGCACACACACACACTTTTTGATTATAGCAACAAATACATTTATTTATGTATACAGTTTTAGTAAATGTGTGGTTTCATTATTCAGAAAAAAATTCCATATTCATGTTTTCATTGTGAAATACGCGCACACACACTGACACACACACGCACGCATGCATGCATATACATTTTTTCCCCTCCAAAATCATGATTATTTCATAGTCTCTCTCCAACACCATTAGCTCTGTGGGTTAAATAAAAAAAAGCTTCTTGCATATTTGGAAAAATTATCAAATCTTTTTAGAACCTCACAGCAGGCAAAGCATCAGATCCTATGTAAATATTTTGCAACCCCTCCACAAAGGGGTCCCACGCCACAGGTTGGGAACCAATGAAGTGCAGCATATGGGATAAAAAAATAGAGTTTGCAGAGGGTTTACTCAGTCCCAGTAAAAGTCCCACTCAGTAAAAGTGTGGGGTCATACCACAATAGTAAGACCCAAAACTAAACAGCAGAGGGCAGCTATTTGATGAGTTAAGCCTCACTATGAGTGATAAATGGGAGAGTTTAGTAAATAAAGACACTTTCATAATGTTAGTTGCAGCTTCGTAAAGAAAAGGAAAATGGGCCATTGTCAGTTACAGATAAAGACTACGATATCCTCAGTCCAACCCATTTTTTACATACATGCTACCTGTATCGTTTTCCTTGTCTTGTCTTTCCTTACTTCCTGTCTCTCCTTTCATCCTTCTTCCATCTTGGTGTCTAGCATTTGCTGAGAGCTGCTGTATACTGCAGTAAATAACGTACAGCAAATAACCTGACTTTAAGCACCTCTTTTCATGAAACCCTCACTCACTGTAACCTTGCTTGCTTTTTTATCACATCTGGACAAACAGTCAGATATTTCAAAGCTTGTCTTTAAACCCTAGCTTCATATTTCCCATCTACTCCTTTTTTTTCTGCCCTTTCTTTCTTTTATCACGCGTTCATTATAGTCTATAGCTTCCTAATGGCACCCTGCGCTCCAAGCCACCGATTGGGCTTTTCGCTCTTGG
>JASSRZ010000874.1:0-11610 GCA_032164315.1 Malacoctenus gilli
ACACACACACACACACACACACACACACACACACACACACACACACACACACACACACACACACACACACGTGCACAGATGCGCAGCCCCATCCGGGAAAAGATCAGACGGATAAAAGCCTGTCAGTGAATCTCTGATGCAAAGTGTTGAAGCAGGGACTGCTGGGGGAGGTGCTGCTATCCTGGACATGTGGGGGCTTGCTGGTGGTGAGCATGCTGATGGTCAGACTATCTGCTAATAAATCTAGGTGAGGTCTTGGTGTGTGAAACCAAACTCTGGGTCAGTGAAGATTTGCACGAAAGATAATCGACTCAAAGTGACTCCAGATTGCAACGTTTCTCTCTCAGACAGTGTTTAATCAGAGACTTCACTGAATAGAATTTAGTGATTTACATTAAGAACAAAATTGAATTTAAAAATGAGAAACCTTTTAAGAAGTGGGCATATAAATCTGTTGAGTGACTCCTTTGTTTTTGATGGTTTCTAGTTTTTGCTAGGCTTTTATCTTGACATACAGAAATTAGTTCAATTAACTGATTAACAGAGACAGAATATCTACATATTCTGTGATATAAACAAGAGACCACTCTTTGGAGCCAACTCTCAGCCTCTTGTAAGTAGAATCACTCCGAGGGGCTCCTGAGATACTTTGGGGGAGCTGCTCAGGCAGCCTTCAGAGATACCTGCCACCACATGCCAATGCAAAGATGCGTCTGCACAAGTAGGTCAGGAATACACATTCACACCATTAACACATCCTTCTGTAGACATTCAGCAGTTTGCTTTAGCCTTCTTCGATGGGCCTCATGGGTTCGAATTTTGCAACCATCAATGTACACATGTACATGTGTTACAACAGGCCAAATTCTGCAGATACATCAGGATCTTTATCGTGAACTTTGACACACACTGTGTTGTTGTGGGGCAGTGTCTGGAGGACGGGGGAGGGGATGATGGACATGGTTGTGTTCGAGGGGCCAGAGGACCTTTAGAGGAGACTCACTGCCCAGTGCTGTGACAGCAAATACTCCGCTAAAGTTGGAAGAAAAAGTTCATTTTAGTCGCATATATTAATGTGTGACTTGTCATGGGAACTGGTCTGAAACATCATGGGAAATTATGAATTGAATACAGAAATTTGACTCGATAGCTGAAATCATAGCATGCCTTCGTGGCTGTGAACATTGACATCAGCTCATGTAAACTGTGTTCCTTTGTATATCTTTTAATTCAGTCCAAAGCCTCATTCAGGAGAGCAGCATTAGGTGGCCCATCAACATCATTTAAACCACATTCAGCACAACAGTCTGCAGCCATTTTGGCACTGTGGGCAAGTGGAAATCCCTGCTAGAAGACAGAGTCAGCATGTCCATGCAGCTTGTTTACAAAGACAAGTATAGGGAGCTTTAAGACCTTGTAATGGACACTGGGTTTGAATCAACTCAGTGGACCAACTGCAGCAGATGGCTGAGGGCTGTCTGACGGCCCTTCGTGCTGAACCTGAAGCACTTTGGATTCTGAGCCTCACTGATCTGCTGTCACAGACTAACCATTATCACTGAGTCAAGCACAAAATGCAGACTTTCTTTACAAACTGGATTTGGCAGCAAACCGTTTTTTACCTGGACTGAGCGAGACTTTTCTGATGTTCAGTTTTGGTTGGAAAAGTAACGCGATAAATGTAAGTGACCAGGCTGGAAAACCCCTGCAGCCGTTCTTAGTGAAGGACACTGAAGCAGTAAATACTTGCCTTTACAAGTGGATGCAAAGCTCCCATATATCATTGTCCGTTCGACATGAGTCCAGCCAGCCAGAGGCAAAGAAACACACACTTACTGTTTGAGTGTTTGGAGAGGTAAAACCTGTTAAGTGTCAGTTCTTGAACTTTTGAGACCACTGGTCTTAGGTGAGAAACACCTCCAAGGTTTTCCGGGCAGTGCCTCTTCACAGACCAATAAAACTGATTAGACATTAAAGAAAAGGAAGTCCGTAGCTTTGAAGCTGGTGGACAGGTGAAACTTTCACTTTGAGACTTCCAAGAGCAACATTGGAAGCTTCCAGCTCTGGAGCCTGATCGCAGACTTTGGTGTTATGTGATCATTCAGAGTCGGAGCGAGGAATGCACTTCCTCGGAGACTCCAGACTCCAGAGCCTCAGACGGAGCAGGGCCTGGAAGTGAAGTCGTATCCCACGCAGACAGGTGGCTACGTGAGAGGGAAGGCTTTGGGTGGGGGGGGGTGGGGGGGATCCCCTTTCAAAGCTTGTGGTCACCCCACTCCCAGCCCTGCAGAAATCCAACCCAATCTCAGATAGCCCGATAACCTACAGACTTCAACTCTGGGGGTGCCCGGTATGAGGGGGGCATCTCCCCAGAGAGGGGGGCAACGATACCGAGCCTAAAGAGGCAGAGGGGAAACGGAGGAAAAAGCCCCTTGAATGGAGCAAAGCCACACAGCTGTGCAGAGGTTTTGTCAGCTTTCCTCAGTACAGTAAGCGTGCCTGTACAGTAGGAGCGACATGCCAGCCGACACAACCATGTTACACCGCGACTTCCTAAGTGTGTTTTGGGATCTTACATGTCACTCGTGTCAACAGTCACCAGGAGATTTACAGGCTTATGGTGCCACCGCCGGGGCCCCTCGTGAGGCCTCCCAGTCCTCCTCCACCACACCCCACTCTGTTCTCACTTTCCCTCCCCTATAAACCCCTCTGGGTATCGCTATTCTTTTTCTTTGGTGCGTGCATCTTTTTACCCCCTTCACCTTTCTTTCCTCTCAGGTTCTCTCGTATCCGTTTCAGTAAACTCTGAAAAAACCCTGCTTTTCACTTCTCTTTCTTGACTTTTCTTCTTTTTTTCTGTAGCTTTGATTTATGGTTGTTGGAGGGCGGCAGGGGTGGGGACTTATGATGTACGACCGCAGCGGTTATTCTTATCTGCTCTCATATGGCAAAGCTGTTGCTGCCACTAGCCGAGCTGTCATTGAGTTACTTGTCCTTTTTTTTTTTTTAAGCACGCTTGCGACATTACAGCAAGAAAGGAAATGTTGGTTTGTTGATGCATCCATCACTTTGGTCCAGAGTGACATGCCTGGGCGTTTTCAGAGTAGATGTCAGTGAAAAGTGTCTGAACACAGGATTACATCATCTGTATACTTATTGTTCAACATTAAGTTACTTTAACCCTTAAAAGTGATTAGATATTCAAAGAGTAAGCTGAAATTGTCGCAATGAAAACATTGTACTCAGCAAATACCAGCCTGCGTCCGTCTCCAGCTTGTCTACATGTGTCTTCTACAGAGCCTGTAGTCTTTTTGACGACCTATCTTTCTAGCGTCTTCACTTATTGGCCTAAACTGAAAATAAAACTCACCTGCCACATTTGTTGTGATATCAAATCTCCTTGAATGTTGCGAATAATCTGTGTCACAAAGCCATGTGTCGTAAGCAGGAGGATGTGTGCGCAAATACTTTGCAACATCCTGCAGAGAGCGTCTCCGTGTCCTGAACAGAAGCGGCAGAGCAGGGTGCTCGCTGCAACTGTCTGAAAGGAATGATTGCAGATATTAATACATTTCATCGAGCATCATTCCTGAGATAATTTACTAGGGACATGTTGGAGGAAGCTCAGTGAGTCTCTGATTAGTCAGAGATTGTGTGCAAAACTTAGCGTTACAATGAATCCTCAAAGTGTTTCAATGTGACAAGTTTTTAGCATCAATCTATTCTAATTGCACATTGTGGTATTTAAGAGGCATAGCTGCCTGAAACCTCCACAGTATTTATAAGAAGAGCATGATTGATGAAGATATGCAATAATGACGATGCCTGTCACTTGATCAGGATATTCTTAGTCAGTTGCTCTTGCTTGCATCATGCTGGTGAACGTCAAAGCCCCACATTGACCTTCCTCTCCAATGATATCTCCGGCCTGACCCACTATCTCGCTGCATCTATGTATGGTGCAGGCAGCGCTGCTGCGTGAATACGAGCCGCTGAAGAAAGAGCCGTCAAAGGACGCATGTGCTGAGAAACAACTGTGTCAGTGATGGCCTGTGTGTTGCTTTGCTCACATAGAACAATTAAAATACTTTGTATTCTGTGTTTTCTTCCAAAGTCACTTTGGTGTTTGTCTCAGTCATCCAAGACGGAAAACACACGCACATACTTCTTTAATCTCCTTCTCGTTCCAGTGTCAGCAGTCAGCATTATATCATGTTTGAGGTTAATTTATTAAATAGCTGCGAACAGGGTCATTGAGATTATATACAGCCTTTAAAACTTTTCATCTCAGAAAAATTTATGATTGTCACTTTGAAAAATTACCAGAAATGTGAGCTGTGCCAGTCAGCGACAGCTCACACCGCATTTGATAGCCAGTCCAATATAGTAAAAGTGTCATTAAAATGTGATAAATGAGGCCATCACTCAGAGTTATTATCATGTCAAACAGGATATTTTAACTTTTGCATTGACGGATTTTTTTATCCATCCGGTTTTATATGTCAAATAAAGTTCAAGATTTTTTTATTTATCTTATCTCTTCCTGGAGCATCGTACGGACGTTCCTCCTGACAGTTACTCGATTTACCGAGAGCCGTGCCAGCTCCGACCTCGATGTCTGACAGCATGTACAAAAGAAGTCAGAGGAGGGAGATTACCTACTCTTACACTGTGCTGAACAATGCGGAGGCAGGCAGGGAGGCACGCCATGGTGGCAGATCTGGCCCACCCAGACTGTGGCCTGCTGTCCCTCTCAGTTGTTTCTTTCCTGGGCGAACAATGCCGACACAGGGAGGAAGGGCCATGGGGGGGGGGGGGGCAGCGGAGTACAGCTGTCACTCTACTCTACATAATCTGGGAGTCTGGCGGGAAGGGGGGCGGGGGAGGAGGAGGAAGACGGGTGCTTCAGAAAACAGCTCCGCTTGTTGTTCCCTCCTCTTGTGGTTGTGTTACTTTGGGACTTTGTGCATGTACATACGATACAGAGTGATACTCCTCCAGCAGGCGGGGGAGCCTGCAAAAAAGCTGTGGGGAAAAAATGCAAAGACTTCACAAAAGTAACCATATATGTTGTTTGTACAGCAGAAAAAGCAGCTGTTGACCACACAGTGTAAAAACACCAGACAGTACGGCAGACAGTGCAGCAGCTGTCACTCTCTGAAAGACATCCTCAGTGTACTGTATGAAAAAGTATTTGCATTCGTTCAATGATTTCAAAGGATTTTGTTGTCATTGATTGAGGAAAACAAACAACAGTTTAGAAAATCAAAGACCTTGTCCCACTTTTTTGGATTCCAGCCGAAGATGGACTCGTGCTACAAAATGTGTTCGCAAGCACCAGTAGATTGCAGTCTGTGAAGAAGGTTATTTTGGAAGCTGTCCTATTTGTATATTCACCTTACATCCACACACGTCATGTGTCTCCTGTGCCTTGAGTTTACATATCAGGTAACATCGTGACAAACAGTGAAATTTAACACATTTCACCAGCCACTTTTTCCACTCACTCACTGCCAAGTTTAACCATTTCTCATGTCAGACCGAACACGATGATCATGTCAATGTCAGACAGTGTCCGCTCATTTGTTTTGGCTCTTGCTGTGAAAAAAAGATTCAAAATACTACGCTTTATAAAACTGCAGTTGATTCAGTACAACCTCGTTCAGCAGCCTGTGTGAACCCGGTGGTCTGCGTTTGTCTCTGATTCATAATAACCACATTGTTTCAATCCTCGTAGAGACGCAGAAACCTGAAGCCGCCTGATCGCTCGATGCCAAAACAGAAGCAGCTTTTTGTCTTGGCCGTGTTCATTTGATAATCCTCGATGATAGCCGCCGCCTAAGCTTCCCCGCGTATCAGCTGCAGATGTGGCCAGCTGCCAGCACACGCTTTCTCCTGCACAGAAACCAACTGATAATTGAAGTTTGTCAAAGCTTTTTTTTTTTCTTTTTAAATGTACTTGAGGCTGGAATGTGGGTGTTTTGTAGGGGTTGTTACCAGGTGGAATCCTACCCGAATGCAAAATGACTTAAAGTTGTATCAGTCTCTGCTGTTATAATAATAATATTACCGTCTTTTTATTTTTACAAGGTTTACAGCAAACCCATTTTCAAAAGTCGTCCAGTGCATGCACTGTATCCACACTTGAGGAATTTGGGGCGAGCAGAAACAGACACGATGCGTGTTTCCTGTATTTTTAGCCATGACTGTAGGAAACCTGAGCACTGAGAGCACGGCTGAGGTTGGCTTTGCTGCTCCAGGTTTCCCGCCTTCAGGGGGAGGGGGGGGGGGGGTTACTCCTTGATGACAGAGTAACTGAACTCGTGCGGGGGTTTTTTTCTTGGGCAGAAAATGGATGTACCGTGATGTCATGAGACTTACTGGTTTTGTGCAGAGTTGAGACGCTACCCTGTGGGGGTGATCGCTCTCAGCTCACAGTTTGAGCTTCGACGCAGCCTCGGAGTCTGCATGTTCTTCCTGTGCGTGAGTGTTGTGGCTGACTAGAGACATATCCAGGGTGTCCTCGACTCCCCGCTCAGCCTCTGAGATGGATAAGCGATGGTGAAGTCATCACATTCATCACATTACACAGAAGTCAACAGACGATCCATTTTTCTTGTTATTGGCTCCTTTCAAGCCTTCTTTTGCCTTTTTAAACGGCGTTGTTTTATCTTTTTTTCCTGACCCGTTGCAGTTTGGCTTCAGTGTTGACATGTGGGTTTGAGGAAGTGGCCCCCTCCCCACCCTGAGTTCCCACCCAGCCCCCCCGGGTGTTTTCATTCTCCCCAGTCACAGAGCAGAAAGAGTGCAGCCGCTTTCTTCCTCACTGAGACGAAACTGACCTCAATGCTGGTGTGACTGTGAGGACAGGCAGAGGCCCATTTGCATGGAACTCTGTCCTTTATGATTGCTGCTTTTGACAGGTGGAACATCTGTTTCACTTTTTGATTTAATGCTTCTTTTGTTTTTTCCCATCTAAAATGATATCCATCTCCTTGACTCCCCACAAAGTCTCCAGCCCTACGAGGCATCTTAAAGTCGGGGTCATCGGGGCGACTTTCAGTGTGACCAGCCGAGCAGGACTGACGAGTGCTGAATTTGTAGCCTCCCCCGATCCACAGAGTCACACTGAGCCTGACCCATTTTACAGCACAAGTCACAGGTCACCGGGCCCGTTGCGCTGAAGGAAGCGACACTAGGCCGCTTGGCCGCTGTGGTTAAAAAAAAAAAGTACTCCGAATATGCAAGCGGGACGCATTATCTCAAATGTCTCTGAAGTGATCAGCATCAAATCGGTGCTCTGAACTAGAAGTGACAGTCTCAGAGGGATTACATGAGTCATGAGATAGTGTGGATTAAGGATTGGGTCAATAGTGGTGGATCAGTGCTTCACTTCAACCCGTTCGACGTCAATAGTTCAGTCAATTTGGCTGTTTCATTTTTACCGGAGTATTTTGAATATTTACCAAAGTCTGAATAAAACGTGTATGAATTGTGTCGACCAAATTTTACAAATTCAAATGTGATGCTAAGTCTCACTCTCACGGTCTATGACGAGTCAAAAGAAGGTACAAGCACATAAACTAACTAATAAGGTGATGTCACCCTTTGCAGTCTCTATTTAGGGTCACTGATGCAGAAAACAAAGAATGGCAGCTCACTATGCTGTTGAACTCCTTGTGCATGCTAAAACTTTGCCAGGTTGAACAAGGATGCTTCAGAGTGTGAAGAAAGTTGTTTTTGTTTATCATGATTTGTAAGATCATTGAGATTGTCGAGTGGTTTTCTTCACTTTTTCTGAACAAAAAGAGGTGCTAGATAACGATTTAGCACTCAGTTTCTATCTGAGCAGAACTGAAGTGCGCTGAGAGAAGTGGTGAACGGGAGTCAAAAGACATGAAAAGACAGGCAGCTCTGCAGCAGGCCCGGGGAGGTTTAGGGAAGCCCTGGTATTAAGTTATCATGTTTCCGTTCTCAAATTAAAAAGCCCCTTTGATTCTGCTTATCCTGCAGCCCCGAGCGGATTGCAGTTTATACGGCTCACTGACTCCTAATATGAACAAAATAGATTCTTGTGGACTGGAGGGTTTTAAGTGAATGAAGTGCCGACATGTCAAGTTTCTCCCTTCTTTTCATTCTCTCCCTCTTTGTCCGTCTTTAGGTGGAAATAAACTAAAACCTCAGCCGTTCCGGCTCAACTGGGCCTGGATCTCTCTGGAGAAGGAATTCTACTTGGTTGACGAGGACGCTAAATTCCTGGAAGTGACGCTGAAGCGCAGAGGATACCTGGGAGAAACCTCCTTCGTCAGTAAGTATTCGGCTGCGTTGATTTCAGAACTAACTCAAATATTAATATCGGGATTCATTCCTTTTGCTCTTGAAGTTTATTTATTTTTCTATGACAATGTAATATTTAATTTGTGTTATTATTGTGTAGAAGACTTGCATCCGCTCAAGTTTCAGAACAAACGACTCCCATCATATTTTTATTGCCCGCCTCTCACAAGCTCAAATGTAGCATGGAAGCTTTGCCCTTAGAGTGACATTTTATGATGAAGCGAGGCCTCTTTGCGTGTCTCGTTCCAGTTTATTGTGTTATTGATGTGTCTTCTGAAAGGCCAGACTGACGATAAAACATCAAGACGCCCTCGTAGCTAAAAACCATCCAGATTGGTTTCGAGGCAGCGGGACGTCCCCTGAAAACTAAACACCAGCAAACTCTGCCACGTCCCTGCAGGCGCAAAGCTGTTTGTTGTCTTGTTTGACCGCTGCTCCACTTCCTCTCCTGCCTGTCATAGAGGTTCAATTGAAAGCACTCATAACCTTTTCTTGGTAAAGGTCATGATGGAAAGGTCAGCGTGTTCATCTGTTTGGCTGCATCACATACTTGCATGTGAGATTTCTTTAACATCTGGGGGGGGAAAGTCACAGAGGCAGACTTTAACCTCATGAGAACAATTTAGCGAGTAGATCCAAACGCGCTGATTCTGCAAGCTGTCAAAAATCTTTCAATGATTTCTTAAGTTTCACCACTCAACATGAGGCCCACCAGACCAATCTGTTGCTTTAAGGACGCAATCAACAGTTCCCTCAGTCCCAAAGCTGATGCCACTCTCGTCCCCTTTCTTCACTCAGGTATTGCGACAAAGGACGGCACCGCCGAGAAGGAGAAGGATTTCCGTGGTAAATCGCAGAAGCAGGTCCAGTTCAACCCGGGTCAAACCACAGCAACCTGGAAGGTGAAAATCTTCACTGACCAGGAGTTTGAGACGTCAGAAACGTTCGAGATTCAGCTGTCAGACCCCGTCATGGCGGTGCTTGAGTTCCCCGACACAGCAACTGTGGAGATTGTGGATCCTGGAGACGGTAGTTTTTAGTGTTTCACAACAAATCTTTCATTGGAATTTATATCATATCAAAGATTTACCCTATATTGTTTTGCTCCTCTTCCACCACAGAATCGACTGTCTTCATTCCTCAAGCAGAATTCAAGATAGAGGAGGACATTGGGGAGTTGTTGGTGCCGGTTCGCCGTTCAGGAGACGCCAGTCAGGAGCTCATGGTGGTTTGTTTCACTCAGCAAGGTGAGATGAGCCGGTTTTGACATCACAACTGATGAAACAAACATAATTCCATCTTGAAACCTCCCAACACTCATCAGGCTGTGTTCCCATCTCTCCCATCAGGCACGGCCACTGGCACCATACCCAGCACGGTCCTGTCCTACTCTGATTACATCACGCGGCCTGAGGACCACACCAGCGTGCTGCGTTTCGACAAGGACGAGCGAGAAAAAACCTGCCGCATCATCATCATCGACGACTCTCTGTACGAGGAAGAAGAGAGCTTCAATGTCAGCCTCAGTATGGCCATGGGCGGCCAGCTGGGCGCCAACTTTCATACCGCCAAAGTCACCATTTTGGCTGACAGCGATGACGGTGAGTGAGCGTTTATTTAAGGACTGTTGCATGTATTGACTAAAAGAATGTTGAAATTTGGAGGGTTTATTTTGAAGAAACAAATTAAATGAAGACACACCTGAAGGAAACTGAGATAAACTTGTAATGGTCAAACTGCACCAGACTGCTTTTAATGAGGTAAATGAGCTATGTCACTTCAATGATACGATTATTTACATCTTTTTTTGTTGTCAAGAGATTTGAATTAGGTTGTCATTATTAAGGTTTCCTTTAGGTGAGCAAGAGTTTAATGAAACAGTAAATTTTGGAACAGCTGTTGCTACTTCTAACAAGCTCACTCAAACTTTAGTCATTGTGAGCATGTTACTACTTCTATGTTAGAAGTCAGTTACTCTCTCACCACATCAGAGTCTTGCCGTTACACTAACAGCTTTTCTAAAATGTTGTATTTCCAGCACAAGAATTTGTTTGGCTCTTAAAAGTACAAGTCTTTGTTTCAAACATGGCCCCGCAGAGTGTCACTGTACAAACACGAAATGATGACAATATTCAGTTATTTTCTATCCTAAATTTTGGTGTCTTGTTGAATGAACTCCGTTTTTGTTGCTGACCAATCAGCTCCTGTTGCTCCTGAAGCTGTTTCCGTCTCTGGCCTTTGCCTTGGGTTTATAGATGCAGATAAAAATACAGGTTTGAGGCAGGTGGCACCATGCGCGGTACTTACAGAGCCACAGAAGGTGGCAGGTGTGGGCGATCCTGTTGCCTCGGGACCCTTTGATGCTCCGCCTTTCCATTTTGGTATCTGCTCGCCATTAATCCACCAGAGGGGCACAGACAGCAGCATGTTCACCACCGTCACCGCCGCACAAGCCCTGGATGCGGCACTCATCTCGTGGCTATGCAGTACTTTCAGATCTTTTTTATCTTTCACCGAGTCGAACGGCTCTGTTTACATGCTCGGCTTCATTTATCCAGCCAGCTCTGCTCGTACGTGAGATACCAGGTAACAATAGACAGGTGCTGAGCAGAAGGGCGACCGCCGTGGATGTTATCTGACAGATAAAAGGAACCGTGCTCCTCGAGCGACCCCGGCACTTCATTGGCATTCAGGGGAGCTCAGGGGGAAACGGAGGGCATCCTTTTGTCTGCAGGGACCAAAAGGCAGGTGGTGGAGAGAGAGGGGGGCTCATTGTGCCGGGAACCCAAATGACTGGCATGTTTTTCTGCCGTGGTAGACTACACAGACTACAGCCTGAGTGCGAAAAGTTTCTCAGCTTATCAGTCAAAAGTCTTCCATTTGTTTGATTGAAACTTTAAAGAATGAAATCTCTCAAGTGTGTTTGACAGACCAGTGGCCTTAAAAATCTCCCACTCTGCTTTTCTTTTGTGACCTCTGACATTTCATTCATGCCGCCTTTCCCATGTTTCTTGCCAACTTTTGACGGAGCTAATTTCCTGCTCTTTCTGAGAACAATTGAACTCTATGTATAAATAATCAGCAAACATTCCCAGACATGTAAAGAGACAACAGAAGATTCCTCAGTGTAAACGTCTATTGAGGCTTTACGTCTTGGTGGGTCTTGAGGGAGCACCATCCCTTAAATCTGGTGGCTCATTGTTTGTGTGTGTGTGTGTGTGTGTGTGTGTGTGTGTGTGTGTGTGTGTGTGTGTGTGTGTGTGTGTGTGTGTG
>JASSRZ010000875.1:0-11608 GCA_032164315.1 Malacoctenus gilli
GTGTGTGTGTGTGTGTGTGTGTGTGTGTGTGTGTGTGTGTGTGTGTGTGTGTGTGTGTGTGTGTGCGCGCACGTCGGCTGACTTGCGTGCAGGTGTCTTCTCTAAAACTAATAAATAGTACAATCCGTCTCATTTGGATTATTCTCTGAACAGAAAAAGAACAGAAGTGTACACATAAACAAGTGGAGTTCACAATTTTTTCAACAACCCCCGACACACACACACACGCACGCACGCACGCACGCACACACACACACACACACACACACACACACACACACAAAGCTTATCTCAAAACAAATATGCTTCTTTGTGAAAGTTTGGGTCATTGTGAGTTATGTGAAAAATGTGGCCGTTAACAAACCAATTCTAACTTGACACTTTTCAAAAAGTACAACTGTAATACTGCTCATGACACATGTGGAAAAACTGCTGAGAACAATCCAGACCAAACTATCAACTCATGCCTCCAGTTGTACAGTCAAACACACACGCACGCACATACACGCACGCACGCACGCACACACACACACGCACACACACACACACACACTCTCTGTCTCTTTTTTTCTCTCTTCAGGTGTCTCACTATTTCTCCCGCATAGTTTAGAAGGATAACCCTCATGTTGCAGTTATGCAGTCTCAGTCTTCTGCAGCCTTGTGAACCGTGAGGAGAAGGCATAGAGTCTTACCCTGCCAGCAGTCCTCTCCAGCGCTCCGATAAAAAGGAGGATCGTCAAGACAGGGTCGCTTTTCATTCGTGCTTCTTACACACATGCAGACGGCCCTATTACATAACGCCCTAACATTTGCAGCATGATTGGATAGAGCGCGTCAAAGGGCTTTCCGTGCAGCCAATCAGCTGCGAGTATCCGAGACGAACCCACTCACACAAACCCAGAGTGACTGCGCTGTTGGGACCTACAGCATTACTTGTTGGACTGCAGCGCTGTTGAGAGAAGTGTCACGTGAAGTGTGCTGTTTTTCAATTCTCTGTTCTTTTCAGTTTAAATGACACTTGAACATGTGCAATCACAATTGTGTTTGCACAGCAACTATTAAGTCAGGCAATCCAATGAGTATTGTGGCCTCCACCAAGTTTTTGAACAGCCCCCAGTAAACTACTTAAATCTTGTTTAAATCCAAAGGTCAATCCAAAGGTTGTGAATTACAATAAGATTGAGTTTGGCATGAATTCTTCAACCTTTGTAGGGTTTAGTAACCTGTCTATTCACACTTCACAAAAATATATACACAGTACAAATATGGAAGACATTTGTTCTGCCACCAAGCTCAAAGCAAGCCAACTTTGGCCTTCTATTGCCATCATTGACCCAATGTCTTGGTCCCTAACTGCAAAAGACACAATCAGAAAAGTTAACATAAAAGGACAATGTTGCGCTCAGCTCTGGTGAGATAAAATACACAAACATGGATGTTCGTATTTTAACTGACTTCAAATTAATGTAACAAAGCACATGTCTTTTTTACAGCTTTGGACTTGCTGATGGAAAATCACCAGTGACCTTAAGTTTTACCATTCAGTTATCTGGAAGGCAGTTGTACAACAAAACACTAAACACAGTTTAATGTGAATCTGTGAATGTGTGTTCATTTGAAGGTGTCACCAACAAATCTTTCATTGTCACTCAAACCAATCAGATGAAGCCAAAAAATAATAGGTGCAGACCCACTCAGTGATATCAGAGCTGATAAAGCTGTCTCTGTGCGTTTGTTAAAAGAGAGCAAGATAGAGCAGGTCAAAGTCCGTAAGTCAATCGAACTTTGTAAATCTGGATTTTCAACAAAGGTAAGGTGATGTGTACAGTGTCAGTAAAAACAGCGAAGTGCAAATCCTTTCAATCCCACACACAACAGTAACATTTTGTAACATGACGGATCAAAGGCTACAGGTGTGGCGGAGGAACACTGAGGACTTACCACTGTTCAAAAACAAGTTTCAGAGTGTTACTTTAGGTCAAGACAGGAATGAGTCAAAAACCTATTCTTGAGTGTAAAAAAAAAACCAGGAGATGCACATTTTTTCATCTGCCCTTGTTAATGAAAACACAACGAATAATAAATCATTATCAAACAGGGTTAAATATGTTTGTCTCCAAATGGCATGATACCACAACTTGTGAAATGTAAGATAGACTGTGCTGTGGACTTTGGTTTGGTCATACCAAGTTGGTTCTTACTCAAGTTGATCATTCACTCAGGAAACAGACACCTGACCATTATAGCAGCTCCTTTGACCAAGTGGTGAGATGTTTACCATGCAAATGCTTATGAGGTCTCTTAAGGGCAATTTAAGAAAAACCTATAATGGGAGGCACATTTCTCTGAGCCGCCTTTCTAAAACAGCAAATGACCAACAAAAAACCTGGAATCTAGCCATTCAAACTGATTGTATATTTTATTTGAGTAAGAGACTAAAAACAGACACAATGAAAGCAACTACTACATGTTTACCTGTGCATTGATCCCTCTATGCTCCCCCTACAGCTACTTTTATGCACTTAGCCCTTGTAGAGGCAAAGACCCTATTGTTTTAAGTGCCTGGATACTCTTAGTGGCAGAGGCTATTGTGTTTTTGTACTATTTTTAAGGGCCCAACCGTCACACAAGTGAAGGCCTTAGTTTGTTGGACTGTTAGCAGTCAACCACTGCTGACAACCCATCTCAGAAAATCATTCTTCTCCCTGGACATAAATGGTATTGATTTCAAAATTTCACAGATGACAGGACATACTATGGTAATTAAAACTAGCTGAAAAAGTTCTATTAATTCATGTTGTTAGATTTTTAGACACTCTCAAAGTTGAAAGTCTTAAATTCCAAGCAAGCAAACTTCGACACTGGGTCATATGAACAGTTTGAGTTCACCTTAAACCTAACAGCTTTATCTTCCAAAGAAATCAGTGTATTAGGTTTGAATGGCAAAACAACGACAATCAGCATTTCAGCAAGCAATGAGGGTATGGTTTTCCCACTAACCTAGCAGTGTGGGATGCAAAGTTAATGCCTAAAGATTGTTGTGGCCAGTGTAAACTAGCTGATCTTGTTCCTACAATCACCTTGAACCTGAACCTGACCAAACGCCCAACAGTGCTTTACTGGTTTAGATGTTACACTGAAAAAAACAACAAATACCTTAAGACAGAAGGTTTAGAGGACACTTTTTCTAAGTTCGAGTTACCAAACAATGCACATGTAATTAACGACAGCAGAAGAGTTAGAAAATTTCACAGCAATTGTAGATGAATGGTTGGACACATACCTGAAGTAAATGATGTAAGAATAATGTCAATGTAAACAAGATAATCTACGGAACTCTTGCTGCCGAAAGGAGGATCTTGTGCTGTAATTGGTGAATTATGTTGCAGATGTATTGCAGACATTAATAACAATCTTACATTTCTCTGAAATTATTTCCAAGAGTTATGGAAAAGTAAAGATTCAGCATCATCATTGTAATGGGATTTTGATTGACCGGGGGAATGACTAGTTGTGACTCCGATCCTTGTTTCTCGCCTGTCAGTACCTGTGTTTGCGTGCTTTGGACGTGGCACAGTTCCCTGGCCCCTCCTGGGTAATCCTGTCGTTTCGTGCACCTGCCTTCAATCAACTCATTAGCTGTCCATCAGCAGCATTGCTTCCTGTCAAAGACCTGTTTGCCCGCTCTCCCCCCAGGTGGTGGAGACTTTGAGAGGCTTTACTGCAAGTGTCTCCAGGTCTGCTCAAACCCAGTTGAACCAGCTAGCCCACCCCTGATGTCGACATGAGTGATGGGGAATCCAATTCCTTTTACAGACTCGAGTCCTCATGAGCCACTCACCATGAATTAAGTGTTAAACAACCCCAAAAAGTAGTGAGTAATCCATTAGAATTGAGGTTTATCCTTAAAATGGATGGTGCCACTGCCTAAACGCGTTGTATTGATTGATCATTCCCACTGCTGACAAACATTAGCTGTTTCTCAATACCCGTACTTGTCTGTACTTGTGTTCTCCCGGACTTGAGAAACGTCATCAGTCAGCGCCCAAGTCCCGTTCCAATACACAAGTTTGTTTTTCGGCAAGTCCGGTTAGATGCCCGGATGTGAACTCGTTATGCCCATTTTACCGAGGATGCATTGGATGGTGACTTGTTTGGACTCGGACAGCCATGCATCCCAAAATGCATTCCACTCCAACCAGCGATGGCGGAGGAGCAAACACAAAACTGTAAGCAGTATTTGAAAAAACGAGTAAGCTGTTTGTTTTATGTAGTTATTTTATTTTTAATTAAATTTACAACATAAAATAATCATTTCTGGGATAATCACCAGTGGCAGACACCGAAGTCGAGGAAGTGACGTCACGAGTACGCTGTTCCAGTTGTCGAAAAACCGTACTGCGAACTCCCGTCCTTGGGAAGTTTTCAAGTCCGAGCTTCAGAAGTTCAGGAGTCCATAGTCGGTGTACTTGGTATTGAGAAACGGCAATTATGTGCATGCACCAATCTGTTTGTCTCTCAGAGTGGGACTGAAGGTAAGCAGTGTGGGAGGAGTAAATGGGTGAGTCCATTGCTGGGGTACTGGGGGTGGGGACTCTGAATAGTTTATGACAGTGGAACTGGCTTGTTATTTTGAATTTCGACCACTGACTACCTTTGTTGACATAACCTAATGTGTAGAGTAAATTGTTCCACTTTCTGCCATTCCTACCAGAGCTGAGCAGCCGACTTTCAGCTTAGATAATATACAGGAGTTGAGTCAACTACACTGGAAATAGGAGGACTTGAATCAGGAACCCCTGAACGATGCGGATGTGACTCATGAGTCATGTACTACTGAACAATAAATCAGGACACATGAGTCAGGAACTACTGAACAATGTGGACATGAATCATGAGTCAGGAACTACTGAATGATAAAAACATGACTCATGAGTCGGGAACCACTGAACGATAAGTTAGGACTCATGAGTCAGGAACAACTCGGAGAGGGGAAGTGCTCTTATAAGATGAACCAATGAGCTCTCAGCAGCCGCCATGAAAGAACAAAAACAACACACAGTGAGGTGCAGCTTCTGATTTATTTCATACCAGTAAAACCTTTATTTTTTTTATACAGGAAAGCAATCCATTTCATTGTGGAAAAAATAGTGACAGATTAAACATTCTCAAATAAGACATTTTTCTTTTTCTGTATTAAATTCATTATAGATTAATTCTTTTAATTGATCTTTTATCGAATACACAAGATACAAAGAATGAACGAACAATATCAGGGGACTCTCAACATTTACATTTGTCGATTTGCTCCTGAAACCTCGTACCATGCCATTACATATCTGGGTCCACATATGCATTCATATACTTTTTCCCTCACATTTACGTGAGATAAACAAACTCACAGAAGTGCTATACTCATAATGGAATCCTTTACCTGTTTCAACTATTGCTGCAGAGTAATTTTCTCTAAATAAAATATACAAGTGCATCCATAGTAAAAAAAAAAAAAAAAAAGTAGTAGTAAATGAATAAAATTAAATGTTGAATGAAAATTTAAGAAAAAGAGAGGTAGCCAGGCTACTTTTTTTCACAGGGGCCCATTTAATATAATATAATATAATCTATTTGATTTTAATCGTAATCCTGCTGAGATTTTCTCCATGGTGAGAAGCTTTTTTAAATCTCTGTCTTCACCGAGCTACATTGGGAGGCTGTAATTTTAGCCAGGATGCTGTTATTGTTTCCTTTGCTAATTATTGTCACACTCCACGTTTCTGTTCCTGTTTTATTTTGGTAACTCGCCTTGTCTCTCGTTGCAGGCTCCTTAACTTCCTCTCCTCCTGCGTGATCGCGTGCTCCCTCCCTAACGTGCTGCATCTGTGCCTGCTCTGTGATTAGACTCACCTGGTGCTCCTCGTATATATGTGGGCTTCTGTTCTTGTCTTGTTGCCAGTTTGTCTGTGTTTCCATGCCTATCGCCCCAGCCTTAATTCCGAGTCCAAATCTGTTTGTTTTTGACAACTGTTCCTGCCATAGTTCTGAGTTCTGTGTACCATGTACTTACCCGTTGGTTTTGATGACTGAGACTGTGATGTGACTGTGAGGGGTATGATCCCCTGGGCTGTCACTTGGATTTGGATTTGCCCTGTCTCCCCGGACTCTCCTGTTTGGTGCCTGGCCTCTGCCTGTCCCCGACTATGACCCTGCATCTTCTGTGCTTTGCCTCTGCTGGCTCTGACCCCTGGACTGTTGGCCTGTGTTTTGCCCAGTAAACTACAGTATTGTTCGTATTAATGTCTGTCGGGAAATTGAGTCCACAGAACCGCCCGTTAGCACTGACAATTATATTAAAATTCTAAGTAATGTTGGAATTCTGTTCTCTTATTTACCTATTACCTTGAATTCCAGCGTGTTCATTAATTGGATTAAATGGAGTCAATCAATTTCAAGAAAAAGAGTATTTTACTTCTCCAATCAAAGAATAATCTTACAGTTAGATTTGAATGTGCGGTGCAGAGCTCTGGGTCATTTTCTCCCTAGCAACCAGACAAAAAGTACCATCTTGTGCTCAGCAGAGAAAAGACGCCTAACTATCCCTTGCTCTGGGTTTTTATCCTTGGTCCTTGGGCTGGTCCCATCATCTCATCTCTGATTGGCAGGGGCTCATTCGAATCATGGCCTGATCAATGTCCGAAGACCTGATTGGCCTTTCCCAAATGTCCTGCAGCATTCCCACCACTCCAAACAAGTTGCTGATCACTTCCCCCGATCTTTTAGCAGGGGTCATAAACCAGCACCTAAAGTTGGGGGTTTTGTCTCTGATGTCTCCAGTTCCTGCAAAACTGCTTTGTCACCTGAAAGAGATCACAGATACCAACAGGAAGGAGGCCAGGGGGCAAAGAACTAAGGAATGCTAAAAGACACTAATCAATAGAGTTGAAGTTGCAGGGGGGCTCAAGACCCCCACCCTAAAGTCAACTAAAATACACAGAACATCTGCCACATCCTGTTCCTTACTGAAAGCATTCACAAACTCTACTCTGTGATGAACTTTTCACCCTCATTTTAGCAATTAATAAGTAAAGATTTGGTTATCGTGAATTGTTAGATGTCTAGTTTCTTTCAGTAAGTAAAAATGAGGTCTTTGGCTTTGCCAGTATTGTGAACTATGCCTAAATAAAGAGCTCAGCATCAAAGTTTAAATTGATGTCCAGAATTCGACAATTTTCTCATTGTATTATTTTTCTTCCAAAATCTAAGTCAAGTTTGTGTCTAAAGTCCCCCACCTGTCTCTTCCAGCACACTATACTCTGTGTCTGGAGGTTATGGATGTGGTGGGAAAGTATCACAATTTAACTTTCCAATCAAACCCCTTCCTTATTGGACTGTTTGTTAACTTGTGTTCCTCTTTAAATGATACTCCAAAATTTTGTGCAGCGTCCTAACTATTTAATTAGGAACTCTTATTGCAGTAATAGGAACAAAATAACAAGTAGCACCACCAAAATATAATTACCTCTTGCTTGCCATAATACTGACTTTGTCCAAAAATTTCAGCTAAATCCATTGATTTGTATTTGCGTTATATTGCACAAAGACAGACTAATGAATGCAGATGAAAGCACAACCTCTTTGCTGAAGGTAACTATCTTGGAAGGATGTTCATTCTCACCAATGATATTCTCAATCTCTTGATTTCTCCAATCAATTTTCCATTGCTTGCCTCTAAAAGCTGTGATATGATGGGGTAATGGTGATGCCTAGTTATTTGAACCCATTGTTTTTAAGTGTGATGTGCACCTTTCTCTGTAGTTGTGCTGGATATTTGCCTGAGAACATCACAGGTACATATTTTCACTTATGAATCAAATATCCATTTTCAGCCAAATCGTTCAATAGAGCTGGAAGAGACAGGATAGGTTTGCTTAAAAAGGCTAAGATACCCTCTGCAAAAACAGGTATTTTGTGTTACAAGCGTCCCTCATCTTTAATTCCCTTTATGTCTTTGTTCTTTCTCTTGACTCTGCAGGGGCTCAACAATAACATCAAATGATTGTAGAGTAAAACAGTCTCCCTGTTGAAAATGTTTATTTTACTCACACAAACTCATGTTGCGTATCTTCTCTGGTTGATGCATGGAGTGACGAAGAAAACCTCTGCTGACGCGGTCTTGTAGTTTCTTCAGTCTTTTATTACAAGTACAGTGTCGCAGCAAGTTGTCCGGACCAACTCGGAGAAAGAGATGCCAATGCCTTTCTAACTGTAAGTGTCCTGATCTTTAGTTTACATAGGTTACTGACTCAGCCCCCTTTCTTCTCCAGGACAATCTTTGAAAAGAGCATTATCTGAAAAGGGTGCAGAACCAGATGTTCTTTGAAACAAAAGAAAGCTATCTCTTGTCAATCTGGAGGTTTATGATATCCTGACCTCCTTTCTCTAGGCTAAACTTCTGTCCACTAACCATCTGCCCTTAGGCCTATAAAATAATAAACTCCAACTTCAAGTTAACAATTCAGGAAGAGCCACCACATAGTTTCCCCCTTCGAGACTTCACCAAAGTCTCGATAATAATGAGCTCTATACTTTTGATGACAATCACAGTAAGAGTAAAAATAATTGTTTATCTGGATAAACCAACTTCTGTTATGTGAGAGTGAAAAACCTGCAGGCAATTACTTCCTAAATTATTTTTTCAAAAATATTGCAGGAAAATTCTCTCACAGCCCCTCTGCCTCAGGCGACCATACTACTTTTGAACAACAAAATTTTCGCAACCCATGCAAAGATATGTCATTAGCAAACCCACAAGAAACCCCAGAAAACAAAACAAAAATCCTAGGAATTAGGCTAGTCGACCCATCGGACCTATCCCTAGAACCTATCCTTGCCTAACCTCAATGTCCCTATCAAAATAAAACTGAAGCTTCTTTGCAGCGCCGGATCTTTATGTGGTGTCCATGATGAGGTGACTCTGGCCAGTGTCCTTGGTCAGAGTCCTTCAGTCCATTTATATTGTCCTTGTATGTGTAACTGAGCCCCTTCAGTACTTTCTTCTCTTCCCCCCAATCTCTTCCGAAACAAAAGGGAAGATAACACTGGCCAGTATCTTATAGAAACGACAACTTGAAATGAAACATCATACAGAAAATATGTTTATAATTGTGTAAAAGCCAATGTTTAAAAACAATTGTAAATGTAGAAACACAATATCAATTTAAGCGAAATTAAAGATCATATTTCCATTTCCCCCCTTTCACACATATTGTCTAAACTACTGTGGAACTGCACACTAATAAAAACACAAGCAAAAATCAGACCAAATCAGATGCTTAGAATGGATATGCCTCCACTACTTCTCCCCCTACCTCTTTGTCCTCTTCATTCTCTGTGCCCAATATCGATGATAAAGGCATGTGAGATTGCTCTCCAGGCATCACAAAACCAACCCATCTCATTATCATTGCCTTCGCAAAAGTCAGCACAAGTGAAGAAGCAAAACATCACACATAATGCAAGGAGAGCTGCTACCAGAATCTGAGCCACCACTGCTCCTACTGGTCCCAGTTTATTCTACAACCAAACATTAGCAGACCATCCGACTCCCTCAGATGGACCAAACGCATCCATAATATATTTCAATGCATCTACGACACTCAAAAAATTGTCAGAACTGTCAGGAATCAGAGTATAGCAAGCATCTCCAGTCAAATGTAGCGCTACACATAAGCCACTCTGTTTGGCCAAAATGTGATCCAAAGCCATATCATGTTTTAACAATTTCAGCCTATATGACTCTTCTGAGTATTTGACAAATGTTCAAATCCTTTTATAGTTTCATTAGCAAATCCCTGTAAGGTACATGTAATATTAGCAATGTGATCAGCCTAGAATGTCACCCCATACCATGGAAAAAGTCCTATTCCCCACTTTTCTCCTAGATTTATCCTCCAATGGTAAGACTCCAAGTTATGAAATTGTGCCATTTCTCTCTTTTTTCTGTATTCAGGAAGAGCATGAGAATGACTTTTTTCTGGTGTTTCCCCCTTCTGAATAGAGAAAAACTCCGTAAGGGAGTTTCAATGTGGCCATGTAGCAGCAGCCTGTCCATCCATATGGCAAAAATATGTCTGCTTTATCACCACAGACTTGCCAAATGTCTTTGATATTCCCAATTGTTACATTTCCTGGCAGGAGTTGATGTCTATGACCATCACAGTTCTACGCTGTTTGTGATGCGGCACATTAAAAGTCATTGGATAAAGGTTGTCCTTAGCCTTCTAATTATGATTATTAACTGTCATCATAGAGACCTCACAATCTGATATTCCCATAAATATTCCAGGTCCATCATATGTTTTATTTTAATAAAAACAACTGCCCGGCCTTGCCAGTGTCGCCTCTAGTGAATCAGGAACTGCCGTTAACATATTTTCCTGTTGGTCAAGCAAATTCCTAAAGGGCAATTCCTGTACCCAAAGTACAATAGGTCTTGACTCCCTGTATTCGGCTGAAACTCTAGCTTCTCTTGGGACTGATGTACAAACTTTTGAAGCCTCAGACGTTGTACTCTCCACTGGAACAGACTCTGTCGTCCCAGGGATATGTTGAAAGGTTGATGTCATCAAACCTACTTTCTTGTCTGTCAACTGCAATGTCATTTCTGGCATCATTGTCAGTGAGCACAGAATCATCAGGTTTGTCCGCATCGTTGGCATTTTTCTCTTCTGGTGCATGTTCTCCCTCATTTCCTCTCGACTCTCTTGAGCTCTCAACACTCTGGTACTATGGGCGTGGCACCTCCTCTCTTGGTGCTTTAACACAATGTGACAAATGGTACCACGTCGGAGACCCTTTAACTTGAACTGCTGTTCCAGAACTGCGGACAACTTCAAATGGCCCTTCACGACGTTCATTGTACCACTTCCGTCTAAATACCTTCACAAACACTTTGTCTCCTGGTTGCACTGAGTCCTTCCTTTGCTCATCAAGCCTCTCCTGCATCTCTTCTTTGATTTGCCTATCGGAAACGTATATGAATAATCTTTTATGAAGGTTAGCCAAATATGTAACATTTCAACACTTTCATCCTTCAAGAGAGACAAACTGGGACCTTTCCCACTTGTTAGCAAACAAGGGGTCGGCATTTGTGTTCCTCTAAGTAACTCATGAGGTGTCACATGTAAATCATGCAGCTCACTTGAGCGGCACACCATTAATGCTAAAGGAAGTGCTGCCACTCAATTTAGACCAGTGTGCTGGCAAATTTTCGCAATACCATTTTTCAAGATCCATTTCATTTTCTTACAGATCCCTTGACTTTGTGGATGATAAACGGAACCAAGACAATGTTTAATTCCCAGTTTTTTGCAGAATTAATTTCACTGTCTTATCCACAAACTCTTTCCCATTGTTTGAAGATATTCGGTCTGGAAGCCCCCACCTGCTTCTGACTTCTCTGTACAGAAATTTAGCAACAGACTGAGCATCCTTGTGTTTAGTTGGACAAGCGTGATGGCATGCAAAAATTATTGATTCAAAGGAAAACATTAAGAGCGCATTCTACTCTCTCCGTTCCTCCTATAGACTTTCCTCGTTCAAAGTAGCGAAT